>JAWPHD010002979.1:0-233196 GCA_037043455.1 Cyrtodaria siliqua
CATAATTTCCTATTACTACATTTAAAATCAACTTATAATTAATACTTATATTATGCTTTGGCTATTTGATACTTATATCTATTAATCGGAGCTCTCTTTTGCAGTTATTAATGACGTTTTTAAATTGAAGCGTGTTGACTTTATACAACGGCCATATACTCATATGTGATCAGGTAAGCAATAATGTTTTTATAGTAATATAAAATGTTTTAGGAAATAATAAAGTGATCCTCAAAAATAGTCCACCTGAATTAGAAAATACTTCCTCCTACCAGACCATTCATTCGGAAGAAACTTAAAAATCACAGACCCCACATACATTTACATGCACCATTAACTACGCATTCCCAATAGTTCAGACCCTACTGTTCCCGGGGCCTCAAATACATATACGCACGCACGCACACACACACACACACACACACACTGACCCCTCTCCATACACACTTTCACGCCAACGTTCACTCTAAATTTTTAACTGTCGGTGATGCACGATAAATGCGATTTTCTCAAGACGTGAAACAGTTCTGGGTCGTCGGGCAATCTTATTTCGCTCTAAACTTATCAGGTTTATGGGCGGGTATAAAACAATGACAGTACGAGGAGGAAACGAGATGAATGTTGCGAAAAGTAAAACTGACGTGTGTCTTGTGAATTTCGTATGTCCCGATCCGAAAACATTAAACGCACAGAAGAAGACGTATTAATTAAAGTTTGCTAAATCTGGTGTTATTGAATCTAATATTGACGCTGTAGTGACATTGTCGGCAAACCAGAAAGCTTACCATATATGTCTTGATGGCATAAAAATTACAGCAGGATTCGGAAAGACTGCAGGCGAGGTCGATCTCTTTGGACACGAAGCGCAACCAACACTTTCCCAGAAGGAGAAAAGGTTAGAAGTAGAGATCCAAACTATACAAATGGATTGAACGAGATGTTGAAAGTATTTCTGATTTATCACACGAAAGCAAAACGTATCTGAAGAATCAAATACTCCATACAATGTCTATTACAAAAGAATGTATAAACGAAAGAGTCCGTCGTCAAATAACACTACAATACAATATGACAGACTTATGAAAATGGTGATATTCGATACGGCTGAAAGAGAGAATCCATAACAACGTACGTTAGAAGCTAGAATATTGTACAGAAGAATCTGTAACATAAAACTTGTATGCCTGCAGAATCTGATATGCATCCAGATTATTCAATGCAATGATGTTTTACCATTTGGAAATTTATTCAAATAATAAATCTCTTCTGAAACATTTGTTACCGCTTGAAAATATAATTAACAGTGTAACATCACTGTTCATGTTTCTCAGAATAAGGTAAATTGTGCGAAACCATATAAAAATTACAGTAAAAGACAATTTCCCTTGTTTTGACCAATTAATTCCGCTTATAGACATGATAGACAGTCTAACAAGTGCATGGTTAGAAAATAACAAAAGAAACGAATTGGACAATAATTCATGCACTCACTGACCTAAACTTAGATGACAGAAAACCGTGTGTGTAAGGTTGATATGCTTTTCAAAACAATGTATCAGTGACAGTGAAAGTACAAAATCCTATAAATAGCAACAACAGGAATCTGATACGTGCTGTACATAGGAACCAATCATCATGTAACATCGTTTCGTCCAAGTGAAACCGTTCCTATTTGCTTTAGGTACACGCACACTAACGTTATACGAGCTATAGTACTTTTATATCTTCTTTTTTAAATGTAATTGGATGTCCTCAGTAGTTCAGTGGATAAAGCATTGCGCTTTAGGTTGAAATACCGCTGACCCTCGCGGGTTCGTGAAATGTTTGGTGGAAATCCTCATCATTCAACTCGTCTCTCTCTGAGCTTGCTTTCCTACTGATCTATACTGTGTTAGCGTGAATTTCAATCCCAAAAGGATAATTGATAGACATATATAATTGTATTACTGAGTATAATGGGATATATGTTACTGATTTAAATCATTTGTTTTCATTAATTACACCGTAACTAAATAGTAACACACGTGGATAGCTAGAGCTTATCTTTAGGTCAGATACCACTACTGAGTCGGGGCTTTTGATTGGTTGAAAAAGTATAGGGTTTATGAGGGGCACATAGTCAGATTGTAAGGTAGATTCTGATTGGATTTTATAACCGAAATCTTAACAAATCCCCATAAAACATCAACCTATTATATTTCCATCATAAAACATGTTCATTTAGGATATTTTGACTGAAATTTGCATTTGTATGGATACAATTGTACTAAGGGTATATTTGCAAAAAGTAAAATTTCTTTACTGCCGTTCTGGTGTTGCCCACTTTCAGTGAAATATTAGAGACTGAAAGCATCACATTACCACCAATTTGCTTGCAATTGTTTGAGTGTCTAGTTCTTTCAATAAAAAATTTAGTTTTTTGTTCATTCGTTCGGATATAGCAATAGGGGTTGTAGGCCAAAAAGCTATACTTGAGGCCAATGGGAATGCTATAGTGGTATGTGACCTTAAGGCAAGTATGAGTTTATATATACTTAATAAATAAAGAAACGCAACTCGAGAATTTCCGCTACGTATTCTATGTTTAACATATATGCTGCTGTTAATGAAATTGTACACTGCTACATTACACCTTTCCTTTCGGAAAAAAATGACTAAAACAGCAGATAATTCAGTAATTCCGTCAAAGTTTCATTATTGATAGTAGATCTATACAAGTTTGGCTCAAGCTGATGAGAAAACTTAGGTATGTACAGTTTTGTAATCCTTTTACATTAACAACATGGAGGATCTTGCATGAGTACTCATTCATTATTGCATTTATTAAACGAGTTGGAAAAATGATATAATGCGATTCTCTTGCCGAGCATTATATCATCGTTCCTAACGAGTTTAATAAATTCAATAATGAATGAGAACGAATGTTAGATTCTATTTATCGCATAACTCACATATCGACTTTTATTGCATTTTGCCTATCGCTTTAACACGTGAAACCGACATAACACGTGGGAATTGGATCATAGTCATTATCGATGTTTTTTGACAGCGCATACTAGGCTAACTTGCAAACTTATATAACTAGTGGTATATCGAAAATATAGAATGATGTTATTCCACTCCCACACCGTAAGTTATATGATAAAGTACTTAAATGGCCCACATTTTCAAAGCGGAACTGCAACATATATGAATTTCGTTTTACACAATGTTCTGTGCTTAAACGTTTACAAAACCACAATTGTTTTCTTCTCTAAATATCTGCGACGTTTTTTATTTTTTGTTACAAAACCTCTTGGGATTTCTCTGACATGGTACGTGAAATTAGATGTGCGGATATGACTTATAAATAAAGCGGAAATTCCCTAGTAACTGTTGCGTTTCTTTTTTCCTTTAATAGAGTTTACTGTACCCCAACGGTTACCTGTCCATTACGTATGTGGTTTAAAATAGATTATTCTCGGTATTGTGTTTTAAAATAGACTCCAACTAATGCGTGCATATGTTTTCCCAAAATTACGGAGGGGAATTTTGAATTTTATAGAACTATTTCATAGGATTTATAAACAAAAATTAAATAACAGCATATTTTTTTTTAAATCGTCGTAATTTCCAACTGCTAGTACTTTTTTCTAGCAAAACATGTATACTATGGTTTTACCATTTGATTCATATATCCATTACGCGGAGCACTCTTTTTCAGTTACAGACGTTTAGACATGTAAGCGTGGTGAAGTTACACAAAGGAGTTATATGATTAGGTAAGAAACCTTTTGTAGAATATTTAGTATAATGAAACGAATGCTGTGGTTATCACTCAACCGTCAATACTTTATTTTGCAGTTGGTATACTTACAGGAGTTTACATGTATTTACAGGATTCAGTATGTATTAAAAATAATGGTGCTTTAGTTAACAGTTATCCAACACATTAGAACCATTTTTAGATAACAATTTTGAACTAATTTTTTTTTTCAAGTGTTTGATGCAGCATAATTTCGCATTGAAAAATGCGCAATCAAAACACCTTTCGAACATATTTTTTTTTATTTCTCAACCGATTTTGTTAAGTAAGGTATTTTTATTTACCACTAAATATGTCTGTTTCACTGATATACAACTTATTTACTAGGTACTCGTTAAATTTTGTCTAAAAAATCCAAAAACCGTTTGGCTGAAACAAGCGCCCCGAACAGTAGTTAATTTGTTTTAGGCGTTCATATATTTCTATTTCTATTTTGGTAAGCATTATATCAACAATGAAAAATAAAAATGAAAATAACAATAAAAAATAAAATTTTCTTGTAGTATTTGTGTTGCCTTTGTAATCCTTTGGTTTATTATTATATAAAACACCAGCTTTACCAGTTTTGGTATAATGTCATTTCATTTAGTTGAAGTTCGTTAGTCTATGGAGTCCTACCACCATACAAACTGTACTGATACATTTTACGACATTTTTCCCATCCAAGTTAGATCCTGGTTTCGTATCTCAGTGGTATATTCAGTCCAACGTACAAAGTATAGACGGAAAACCCCAGAAATACATTGCTTTCATAAAAATTACAAGTTCTCCCAGCAGACTGCCCAGATAAGCACTTGTAAATTACCATGATAAATTGCCAGTATTCAGCATTGCCAAGCTATGTGTTATTACTGAATGTGATACATGTGTGATTGGCGATTCGTGTCATAAGTCGAATAGTAACGCATTAAAAGAAGTAACGCGTTACTTATTACATCTCTACTCCCGATTGCCTAACGCGTTAGAAATTTCCCCTATTTCTTTTACTGAAATTTAGCGAATGTTGTCAATTTCTAACGCGTTACACTTGCTTTAGTAACGTGCTACTTTGACCTGGTAAACCACTTTCTGATACATTAGAAACAAGCTGGTCAGAACGTTCACTTACGCGTTAATGGTTTCCGTGAACATTTAGTGTTAACTTGATGTGTTTTGATCTTTTGTTTCCTCTTAGTTTCATAATCCGCCAGTTTCGATACACAAATTGTTTAAACTTGTTATTCCAAGTTTTTGTATTCATTTCAAGATATATTTCCTTGTCAATGTTTGCATTGCGTGCAGACATATAGGGTGACATTGTTGGTCATTGTCATAATCATACAAAGACCTTCATTGTGTTAATGTCTTGGATGCATGCTGAATAACCTGGTATGGAATATTAGCAACACATTACAACACACGTTTTGCATGTACACTTTAATCAATGGTAAAATCATAATAAACATACATGCATTTAAATATAATAATTGTGCATATAAAAGCCAATGTAAATAAGCATATTTGAATAAACAAATTCGCTCGTCCCTTCCTTAACATGCTCACCAGTGAAAAATTGAAATTTAAACAATATTATAGAAACAAAATCACTCGCCCGACCCTAACATTTCCAGAGGAGATTCTGAAGAACTAACAATCAAAATAGTATGGGTTAAACCTGCTGGAAATATTTTATTTCTTAATTTAAATCAGTTGTATTCATTAAGCAGTCTTAAAAAATGTGCGTACTTGTTTATTTATAAAACACGGTAATTAAATAGTAACAGCTGTGGGTGGCTAGATCGTATCAGATAAGGCAAGTATCAGTATCTATTACCGTCTTCAACGGATGAACACGGTTTTCCCTGTGACTATTGTGATACTACGACAAGCGAGAATGATATATTACGCATGTGATTTAAATGCATTATTCTCAGCTTTGTGTTTTAAAATAGACTCCAGCTAATGCATACACATGATCTTTCAATGTCACTGAGGGTAAGTTTGAATTTCATAATTATTTCATAAGATTTTTTGTTTAAAACCTATGCAATAAAAAAAAAACACGATTTTTTAAAAAAAGCACGTAATTTCCGACTACTTCTTCAAGTAAAACTTTTATATTATGGAGGCCCTCCCAATTGGGTCCTTGTTCCCAAGATCCCTTGAAGTAATTGCCCATGTTCCCCAGATCCCCAAAAGTATTTGCCAAAGTTCCCCAAAAGTATTTCGTCCATATTCCCTAGATCCCCAAAAGTGTGGAGGGTCTCATTATGGTTTTACCTTGTGATTCATATGTCCATTACGCGGAGCTCTCTTTTGCAGCTACAGACGTTCAGACATGTAAGCGTGATGATGTTACACAAAGGAGTTAGGCCATAGACTCGTATATGATTAGTTAGGCCATAGACTCGTATATGATTAGTTAGGCCATAGACTCGTATATGATTAGTTCGGCCATAGACTCGTATATGATTAGTTAGGCCATAGACTCGTATATGATTAGTTAGGCCATAGACTCGTATATGATTAGTTAGGCCATAGACTCGTATATGATTAGTTAGGCCATAGACTCGTATATGATTAGTTAGGCCATAGACTCGTATATGATTAGTTAGGCCATAGACTCGTATATGATTAGTTAGGCCATAGACTCGTATATGATTAGTTAGGCCATAGACTCGTATATGATTAGTTAGGCCATAGACTCGTATATGATTAGTTAGGCCATATACTCGTATATGATTAGTTAGGCCATAGACTCGTATATGATTAGTTAGGCCATAGACTCGTATATGATTAGTTAGGCCATAGACTCGTATATGATTAGTTAGGCCATAGACTCGTATATGATTAGTTAGGCCATAGACTCGTATATGATTAGTTAGGCCATAGACTCGTATATGATTAGGTAAGCAATACTTTTGTAGACTATTTAGTATAATGAAACGAATGCTGTGAATATCACTCAACCGTCAACAACAACCGGCGGAGGAAGTTATATACACCACCTAAAACCTTGCTTCACATAATAAGTATGTGGTAACGACTTCGTATTTTTCATGTTACCCGTCCGTTTCACCCTCTAAGCGTTCGTGTATTGATAGGTATACGGATAAAGATAATAGCACTAATTGTAATCATGTTCAACTATACATTAGATACATAAGATATTGAACGATTTGATAACGATTAGAGGTCTTATACACTATTATGACACCCGCCCAGGGAAAGACCCTACAACCACACCGTCATTCATTCGTTCCTGGTTTTATATTTCCTGGAACTTTATTCTATTTACTCCTCTCCTTATGTTTTGTTCACCGAAAAATGTATTTGAATATTTTATGTTATTGCCATCTTAAGTATTACACTGACGGGAAGGGCGTTTATTAATGTTGGAAGAACGTGTGGCCTAACCCTTTTGCTTGTATATAGAAGAAACGCAATAAAATATGTTTAAAGTAAAGTACGTACGTAAGGATTTCTTTTTGAAGAACTTTTGTCATTATAAACCCATTTTATACAGTCTAGTTAAGTTCTTTTAAACGTGCTTATATTTCTATTTTGGTAAGCATTATATCAACAATGAAAAACGGAAAGTGAAATTATCAACGAATGAGCCTATCTTGTAGTATTTGCGTTGCCGGCTTTATTCCTTTGTTTCTAAAAAAAACAAACTCCAACTTACCTGTTTAGGTTTAATGTTATTTGTTATGGTGAGATATCAATACTGCCCATCTATTCGCCTTGCGCCTCATGTATTCGTAGTTGATGTGCGTTACCCTATGGAGTCCTACCACCATACAACCATTACTAATACATGGACCTAGAGCACCATTATTTTTACATAGGCCTGTTATTAAATACTTACACGAAAATTATCCATTCCTAATTATGCTGGTCATACAACGCACACAATGTTGTATCGGTTATGCCCAGTGCAACACACAAATAGGCTTTAGATGACGCGATGACCTGCTCCCCCAGCCCCCCACCCCCACATTCCCCAAAAAAAAAAAAAAAAAAAATCCAGACAGAAAGTAAACACCTTCTTCTTGAATTATGAGGTCAAAACGACCGAAGTGCACTTCAAACTGTGCTACACAAAAAGTAGTGCAGCATGTCCATTTTATCTTCAATGTTGATGAGCGGGGTAAAATCCCGCCCACCCCGGAATTCACGCAAGTTAATTTTATCACTTTTTACATGATCATTAAAGGCCTTCATCATCAGCCCTGTATTGTTTCAGGTGCTATTTGAGTTGTGGCAGAAAACAATGATAGTGGCTCCAGCGAAAAATGGATGGAGGTTTTACAATAGAATTTTCAGGAAATCTGCAGTTCTGCAGGAGAGAAGGTTCTAAGCCCATTCTGCATATTTTTATCTAGATGTAAATGGATAGTGGGCCTGCAATGTTTATTCTTGTTAACGCCATATAACCGTTTGTGTTGGTTATGCTCCAACTCCACTATCTCCGATTTTTACGGATGGCGGGAGGTGTACAGTACTTGTTCTACCCAGGAAAAATGAGTGGTCTGCCTCCATCATACAAAAAAAGACCATCATATATAATATATGTGTTGAAACATGACGTAAAACACCATACAAACTAACCATTTAGTTTTCGAGAGTCAAGCACTGGCATTGGCTTCCATATATACATTTATGATCCTCAGTTCAGGGTAAAAGTAGACATTATATCGTGTATGCAATTGAAAAGCGGTCATGCGTTACATCCTAATATAATTTTGTTTTATTCATATTTTTTCAAACTGTATCATATAATGAAACACAATATAAATGTTTAATGCTTACATCAAGCAACACTCACACACAACCTCTTGCTCTTACTATACAACAAGATATATACTCATAATGCATATACAAAACACAATTTCAAAATAAAAAATAACAATGGTCCCGTAAACGTCCGGAAATGTGTAAAGGGTTCGTAAGAATCCTCCACAAAGGCAGATATGCTACGCTTAACATATATAGTGGATGCGACATTTGAATCTCTACTCCAGGCAGTAAGCAAGCACGTTTTATTGAAAACTGATAGAACCAGTCCCAAGCCCAAGCAGGGAACTGCGTCAGTTTCGACGTTATTGAACTCCATTCATAAAACGAATGTTATTATCAGAAAATTTAACATGTTACTTTGGTATATGTTTGTGTATAAAATGATCAAGATAAAATGAGGTAAACAAACATTATGTTTTTATATAACAAGAGGGCCAAGATGGCCCTGAATCGACCAACTGAGGATCTTTGCAATGATAAATAATCTGTCCTCTCGCAAATGCTGATTAAGATGTTTTAAGTCTTTCCTGACGTAAGACTATGTAAAAGCATGCAAAATCTCCACATACAAACTTTGGACCCAGGGTTTGCAGCCATCTTTGACCACAGGGATTTCAAATGAGCAAACCTGATAGACCAGGGGTTAGCGATCATTAATAATAATACAGAAAAAAAGAACAAGAGGGTGTGGATGCTCTACAAGCTAAAATGGCAAGGTGTTTCATCATTAAATTCCTTTCAATACCTTTATACAAGTGCCAAAAACACAACAACACCCTCAACCGAAATGTAAACCCACGTCACCATTTGAACAAACGGTTTTATGTCATCTGAAAGTAGTCGTGTAGGCGAATATTTGGCGGACATTTCGAAAAATAATGAAATTGACTAAACTCGTAACAAAATCCAACAGTGGGTGGGGTACGCTCCCTAGTCAGCGAAGTGGTAAATTGACCCCATCCCCTACAGTATTTAATGGACAACATATACTTTCAAACAAAGCATATTGATATGTAAACGACGGTATAATATAACCATTCTTTGATAGAAAATATCAGCATTATTATGATGTAATAATGACATGTGAGTGTAAAATGTATATAAAATACCCCATAAATATGCTGGTACATACCGATAGTTAAAGTAACCGCTGGTAATGCCCTAACTATATGTGATGTAACCATAAAGACGCTGTTTCATGTCACCTGAAACGTTATATTAGTTGATGGAATAGGCGAATATTTGCCGGATTTTATGAAAAGTGGATATAAATGTCAAATAATAAATTGCTGAATTCAAGGACCACAGTCAACCAAAAGCACGCATAGAAACAAATAACAGTTTTAAAGATGACCAAAAGCCAAGACACGACATCGCAAACATAAAAGGGTTGACTATATGGCTACCTCCTTGGAAAGATCAATGGCAAAAAAAGGCCGCTTGGCTTTAAACCAGGTTCTAGGGTGTACCAAACCTCACTCTTACCCTAGTGTCGTCCCAATAAAACTAAACCTTAACAAAAACCAACATGGGTGATGTAAATTGACACCCTCCCACCCCCACCCACCCCCACCCAGCTGTATGCATAACCGTGCTTTTTAAGAAGTGTTCATTATCAAATGAAGCATATTGATACTTAAAACGGTATAATGAAAACAGTCCTTAATAGAAAATATCAACATTATTCTGGTTTGATTATGATATATGGGTTAGATTAGAGTTTAACATGTGATACAACCATACAACCGCTGTATTATGTCACCTGAAACTGTTTTATATAAGTTGATGGAATAGGCGAGTATTTGCCGGATTTTATGAACATTAATGAAGTCGACTATACCATAAACAAGCTGGAGTTATTGAATTAAACTGACCCCTACACCGCCACTACCACACACACACACACGCACGCACACACACACGCAGACACGCACACACAGGGGTTCGGTACTCATTTGCTTCTATAATACATTAGTGTATTATGATAAATAATTCATGACTTTATTACACTCCCAGAATCCATGTTATTGGATGAAAGTAATAATATTATTCTTTAACCATGTGAACATTGTATTAAAACAATTTGTTATATTGTAGTGAGATTTGAAGTTTTGATTTTTCTGATATCATCTACATATTTCTACCAAAATACTACAATCTTTACAAGTTATGTAAACGTATTGAAGATTAATAAACAAAACAAAATAACTGTAGTAGCATGAAATACCACGAAAGCTTAAATATTCCATAGATAATATCTGTTCAATAAATATACGTTTTAAAGGGGCACACGGCAATCGTGATTTTTTAAAAACTTACGTGGCGCCCTGTTAGTTTTTCTACATAACGTACATCTGTTCAATCATTAATATCAATTATAAGAAGAGTATAAAGCAACTTGTCTGTGAATATTATTAACTGTTGAATTTCAACATTATATCAACAATGAAAAACGGAAAGTGAAATTATCAACGAATGAGCCTATCTTGTAGTATTTGCGTTGCCTGCTTTATTCCTTTGTTTCTAAAAAAAACAAACTCCAACTTACCTGTTTAGGTTTAATGTTATTTGTTATGGTGAGATATCAATACTGCCCATCTATTCGCCTTGCGCCTCATGTATTCGTAGTTGATGTGCGTTACCCTATGGAGTCAATAATCTATTCAAACATATGGTAGAATAAGACGAAACAAATTAAAACTGTAATTTTATTGAAGTATATGCAAGCAGACAAAATGATACTAGATAAATAAATCGAGACGCTATTTCAGTACTATATAAGCACGTCAAGATTGCCATGTCTCCCTTTAAAAGACTTCAATAAGCACTGGGTCAGGTTATTTCTGACATATGCATCTTGTTCGGTTATTTCTCAAGTTTGAAAAAGAGATCCTTTCAACTACCACCTTTGCCACACTTAAATAGTATATGATATTCTTATGTTACCTATTATATAATACTTATAAAAGGAGCATTACATGATCATATAAAAAAACAAACTTTTATAGCTGTACATGATTGTTGTATAAAACCGTTCATATGCGAATCATATAAGTATCATATGAATATCATATAAAAGTTGACAAATATTTCATGATTCATATGATTATCATATGAGAATACGTGAATATGATTATTATATATGGCAAAACTACCTAATATGTAGAATAGCATATCTACGATATGCACTTTATGGCATATTTGTTTGTATATAACATGAAGTCGTCATTAGCTGACTATATAACTTGACTATACCAGTCACCCAACTGCCTTTTTTCCACTGACCGTGCCAAGGCGTTATCCCTATTATCTACGCGCGCTGCGCGCGCGCATACGTCATCTGACAACTTCCTTCACTTTCTCTCTTCATTTTGTTCTATTTCCGGCTATTATCCTTGATATAGCCGTAGGTAAGACCCACCCAATCCCTTTATGAATATCGTATACATGTTTTGACATTCATGAAGATGTAGTTTACATCTGTTATATTGTTAAATTTTCTTTCTTCCGAAAACAGCTGACCAAAGGTGTAGGTCACAGAACCAGCAGCGCTCTGATGATATCAACATCCGGTTTGTCTTTCGGAAAAACTGTTTGAAGAAAATCTTCGCAATTCTCTACATGTCTTCCATTTTTTATCAATTTATAGCCTCACCTGGTGCATGATATAGGTATAAACATGTACCAATCGACAACAGCCCTGCTTCTTGCCCTCACATGTGCATTCGCTGGGTGTTTATCCCTGGTTGACATGTACCCCACCCACCCTTCCTTAAAATGGCTTCAGAGAGACCCCCCTTTCGAGCGCATGCATACGTGTTATCCCAGATCACCGACTTCTCGTTTCTCTTTTAAGACTCGCATTGAAACACATTCCAGGAAGTAGAGACAGAGGTAAAAGTGTTCGCAGTACGTTCCTTTTCCTTACTGCCCTCCTGCTGACCCGTTCCCTTAATGTCGAGTCAAACCCTGGACCAACGCACGTGCAAGTAGTACTAGACGGAAACAATTCGACAATCTTCCCATGTAGAAGTTGTTATACCCCCGTTACATGGACCTTCAAAGGAGTCGAATGGGATACCTGCCTCACATGGTACCATGCTGACTGCCAGAACATAACTGACATCATTTATGACAGAATTGGTAATTACTCGAGCAAATCCAGTGTCAACCTAACGCATAGCCTAGACTCATTCGAAACAACAAACCCAAATGAAAGTCTTAGCAACACACCCATCAAAACAACACAACATACACTTACTTCAACACCAATCTCCAAACAAAAAGCAACCCAGCCAAAAACATCTAAACAAAACAAAATCAAAAGGTCAAACAAAGTGCCGGTCATAAATTGCAGATCAATAGTAGACAACAAACAGCAATATGAAACAACTCAACAAAAGCAAACATCATAATAGGCACTGAAACCTGGCTAAAGCCCAAACACTTCGACAATGAGATCTTTGATCCTAACTTTGGTTACACGCCTTACAGAAGAGATAGAAAAGGATTCGATAATAGCTCAAGAAATCATAGAGTATTGCACAGACTGTGAAAACCTGTGGATAACAAGAAATCCGTTTATTCACATGTCTCGCCTAACGGGGGCTGGACTTAAAAATAAAAAGGTCAATGATGCTTAAATGAAAGTTTGTAAACATTTTAGTAATTAAAAACAATCGAGTTTGCCGTTTGCTGAGATGACATTTAAGTGCATGTGTTTAAAAACAAAATGCCATTCTATTACAAACAAGAGGCCCAAGAGGGCCTGTGGATGCTCTACTGGCTGAAACGGCTCTTTTTAAAACATTGCAAAAACAACAGGGATAGGATGGCCTTAGATCGCTCACCTGGTAATCATGGGCAATATGTCTGCTGTGTCTAGTCTGGCATGGGCATTTTTTAATTTGTCCTACTTTCTTCTTTGAATGAAATTTCATAAAAAATAGGTGGGGTGGGAGGGGGGGAGGGTTTATATTAACATTCTAAACAAATATGGTAAAGATCAGATAAAAAATGAAGTAACTACAGATTTAAGGGTGCCCTCTGCTGAGGTTTTGGATTTTTGCACTTCCGGAAATTTACATTTGTTATATTTCAAAAATTATAATAAAACTGGGAAAAATAATTATACAGTAACAAACTTATGCCCAATAGGGATATTTTAGTGCAAAAAAAACAAAAATAAATTTGATTTTTTTTTTGACCTCACATGTTGTGCCCAAAATTGACAATTTTTAACATAAGCCAAAATGGGGGGTAGGGGTACAAAAGATGGTATTTCTCAAAAACCATTTAAGATATTCACTTAATTTAAACCTTATTACAAAAACATGTGTTAGCATATACATAGACAGGAATAAAAAGTATTTTCCTATTATTTGTTACAGACCTATGGCGTAATATGTCAGAGCTCGTCGAAATCTAAAAAAGCACATTTTTTTCTCAGTTTTTATTGAATATCTTTCTTATATGCACACCGACCCCCAATTTTTATTTTTTCATTCTGATACTCAGGTCTTGTATATATTATAGACAAAATATCTCAAAAAGTTATCTGTTCCTTTATCATGAAAAATTTATGGATCACAAATTTAAAAATGCAATTTATAGTAAACTGGGTGGGGTAATGACAAGGGATGTTCTAATTTTACAGATGGTGATAAAAATACCCCAACCCTTAATTTTTCGTCCTAAAGTATGATCTATTACATTAAAAAATACGGAAAATCGATACCTGTTCTGCAAACCACACTACACACATGTAAGTTGCCATACACAATTTGCAGCTGATTCAGAATTTAAAACCGCACTGTGAGAGTGTATTACTAAAGATTAATTTTGCGATAAAGTTAAATCACTGACCCATCATTATTTTTCCAGAAACTAACTAGTAATATGTTAGTCTTCATAAAAAACAGGGAAATAAAAAATTCTATCTGTTCTGATATTCACCAGAGGGCACCCTTAACAAAGGAAAATACAAAAATACAATATAGCATTTTTCAACAAATCAAGGGCCATAACCTGTCGTTACTAACTAGATCTAGCTGGTTTTTGAACTTGTCCAAAATTTCATTGATATACCATGCTTTGCACAATTAGAAATCATACTGAGGCTTCCTGCGAAATTTTGTAGAAATCCAACACGCCGTTTAGGAGGAGTAGCGCCAACAAGAAATTTAAAGTAAAAATGTCAAAGTGCCATAACTCCGTCATCAATCAGCAAACTGGAACAAAAGCGCGATATGCACAACTAGACATCTTACCGATGCTTCCTGCCAAGTTTCGTCGAAATCCAACAAGGCGTTTAGGAGGAGTAGCGCTGACAAGAAATTAAAAATAAAAATGTCAAGGGGATGTAACTCCCATCAAAAATCAATGAACCAGGGAAAAAAGTGCAATAGGCACAGCAATGATTCCTGCTAACACGGCGTTAACAAAAAAAAATTAAAACAAAAAATAATGAAATAAGAAAATTAAAAAAATATATATAAATAATCAAAAAACTAAAAAAAAAAATGTCAAGGGGCTGTAACTCCATCAAAAATCAATGTACCGGAAAAAAAATACAGCAATGCTTCCTGCTAACATGGCGATAACACGAAATAAATATTTTAAAAAAAATAAGAAAATTAAAAAAAAAAAAAAAAAAAAATTAAAAAAAGAAAAAAGTCAAAAAAAAGAAAGAAAAATTAAACAAAAGAAATAATTAAAAAAAAATAATTAAAAAAAAAAAAAAAAAAAATATTACTAATAATAAAAAAAAAAGGCAAAACATCTGGTAAAGTTTGGTAAAGATCAGATGAAAAATTAAAGCCCTATCGTATTAACGAGGCTGAATATAGCATTTTTAACTAAATCAAGGGCCATAACTCCACTATTATTGGTTCGATCTGGCTGGTTTTCGAACTTGTGCGAGCTTTCATTGATATTAACAATCTGGTAAAGTTTGGTAAAGATCGGATGAAGGTCTTTGGCCAGTAGAGCTAAAAATCATCAGCTCCAAACAATAGGTCAAGGTCATATATGAAATCCAGGCATCAAAATAAAAGATGCACTAACGAAGACACAACTACGTCAAAATAGAATATGTTTTCTTTCAAAGATTAAGCTATACATTAGGTTTTAAACATCTGATGCATAATTCTAGTTCATTAGAAAGTGATGTAAATGTAACAATTAAAGTTATCTGCCCTTTGCTTGGATGGTGAAGGTCACATCCACATTTGCTTTGTCACGTTGCAATGTACCACTCAAGATACAACTATAAGCAACGTTTTAAAGGTCTAGTGCATACAGTTTGTGAAAAAGGGACCTAAATGCAAAAGTTGAACCTAAAAATGAGTAAGTTATCTGCCCTTTGCTCAGAGGGTCAAGGTCACTTCCACATTTGCTTTGTCACGTTGCCATGTACCATCCAAGATACATCTATAAGCAAAGTTTGAAAGGTCTAGTGCATACAGTTTGTGAAAAAGTGACCTAAATGCAAAAGTTGAACCTAAGAATTAGTAAGTTATCTGCCCTTTGCTTGGAGGTTCAAGGTCACTTTCACATTTGCTTTGTCACGTTACGATATACCACCCATGATACAACTATAAGCAAAGTTTGAAAGGTCTAGTGCATAAAGTTGTTGAGAAAATGACCTAAACGCAAAACTTGAACCTAAAAATTAGTAAGTTATCTGCCCTTTGCTTGGAGGTTCAAGGTCACTTCCACATTTGCTTTGTCACGTTGCGATGTACCACCCATGATACAACTATAAGCAACGCTTGAAAGGTCTAGTGCATACAGTCTAAGAGAAAATGACCTAAACGCAAAACTTGAATGTTGACGCCGCCGCCATCGCCGCCGCCGCCGCCGGAAAAGCAACACATATGTCTCTTTTTTTCTTCGAAAAGGTGAGGCAAAAATAGAACTCATAGGATGCAAACCACTCACCACTCATCATTGGGGTATTATAAACCCCATGAACACGACCCACACAGCTCACTTGAATTTAGCAAATCACTAGAACTTGCCACAAAAGCAAGCACAAACGTATGGGTTGATGGTGATTTCAACATGCCCAAGATGGACTGGGAGAAAATGTCCCCCACTCCAGACTGTAAACACCCAACCTACTGTAGGGATTTCATTAACACACTAAACGACAGCAATTTACAACAGATGGTCAAAATACCCACAAGAGACAAACACATTCCTGATCTCTTCCTCACAAACAACCCCACACTCATGAACAAAACCACAACCATACCAGGCTTAAATGACCATGACACCGTCCAGATAGATGTTAATGTCTCTGCCAAACAAAAACCTCAAAAATCCAGACAGATATCATTATACAAAAGGGCTGACTGGGATGGGATGAAGTCCATGATACTTGATTATCACCAGGATATGTTAATAACCCAAATATATGACCCACTCAACACCGAAGATCTCTGGAATGACTTCGCAATATAAATGACCTCCCAATGTCAATTCCCGGGTTAGGTTATTCGCAGAAAACCTGCCATATACATTGCAATCAGAAACACTACAAAATGATCTAACCAAACTTGTAAAAGGGATATGGAATTTAATCACACAAAATGCCAAGTCATCCATATCACCAAGTCTAAAACCAAGTCCATAAACACTTCATACTACCTCCATAATACAAAACTCATTGCAACAACATCAGCAAAATATCTTGGCGTTGACATTTCAGACGATCTAACGTGGAACTCACACATACTATTAGACAGAATCACCAAGAAAGAAAATCAAACATTAAGATTCCTTCGCAGAAACATCAAAGTACACTCAGAACCATTTAAGTCTATGGTCTACAAAACGTTAGTCCGACCGCAGCTCGAGTACTGCTCCACTGTCTGGTCTCTCCACAATGAATGTTACATAAACCAGATCGAAGCTATCCAACGCAGGGCAGCTCGATGGGCAAAACATGACTATGGACAGACTTCGTCACAGAGATGCTCCACTCCTTGAAATGGAGAAGACTTGACCAGTGACGTGTAGATAGTAGTCTCTCCCTCTGCTTCAATATCAGCAACAGTCTTGTAGCTATGCCACTTGAGGACTATATGACAATGACGAACAGACGATCTAGACACCTACACCCACTTCAATTTAGAGTAATAGACACGACATCCGACTATTATAAGTATTGGTGTTTCCCCAGAACAATAGTTCACTGGAATGGCCTTCCCTCAGATATCCCCACCCTACCCAATATAGAGCTGTTCAACTCTGCAGTTAACATAGTGGAACATGACTCGCCATAAGTAGCCCCAGAGTTGTTTTTATTTTTAATCTTTACCTACTTACTTTTATTCTATTAACACGTCTATGTCAGATAGACGCACGCCATTCCTAGGTCCCCAGCAGGGATTTGGAATTAAAGGAAGATAGATAGATAGATACTCTTTGTATTTCTGTTGTCGTCTTCGCTTGTTCTATTTTTCGTTGTAATTGTTGTGTGTTTTAAATGCGTGTCTTTTTTTTAAATTCAATCTCATTTAATTTCGTTTCAAGGATAATTGATAGAAATATGTTATTACTTATAGTATAGGCACACTGTTATTACAATATATTTTATGTATAGAGGCATCAAAACAAATATGCTGATTGTCTATTTATAAAGCACCGGGTACTAAATAGCGGGTACCAGTAGCTAGGTTACGAGTATCAATTAAGGCGAATGTGTTTATTGGCTGCGCGCCAGAAGCGCACTGCCTATATTGTGATTGCTATATGGCGGAGCACGTGACTTGTTGTTGTTGTTGTTGTAATGAGTGACTTCGATCACGAACGATAGTAGCCGTAGTATCGAATACGCAATTGACAAATAAACTTTCGCAAATGTGAAACTAACTTTGTTGTATCTTCCGCATTTAAAGACATTGACTTGAGTTATAAACGTGTTGTTTGTATGTAGTCAGTTACTCGATACATATATACAATTACAACAACAATTAATTATTTTACAGCGAATTATTTGAGAAATTGCGTTGCCGGTGTCAAGGCAAAATCGGCATAATCTAAAACCTGGGATGGAATGGAATTGGAATAAAATGAGCTTTTGATTCCAATCGCATTCCATTTCATTCTAGTGTAAAGTTCCCATTCCATATTTTAGTCTGTGACAATGTCTTAATTGTTGTTTTTGTTGTCGTAAGATTGTTGGGGGTAAAAGACTGGCCAAAATGTTGGGGCTAAAAGACTGGCCATGATATCGTGTTGTTGTATTGAAATGGCTGTATTGACATTGGCGCTATGTCATAGGTCCATATAACAGCTACAACTTTGAAACTTTATACAGTTGTTCTACATCATAACATGACCAAGCATATCAGGTTTCTTAACTCTGTGCTGCTTTCTGCACTTTTTTGAACTTAGTATATTGGTTAAGTTTTCCGTTAAGGTCCACTTTTTAGCCAGTATGGTTTTGGAAAAAAATACGACTTATTGTCATCCCTTGATAGGCATCTGCGTATTTGGTTAAGTTGTATGTTTAATAAGGTGCATTTCTTTCAGTAACTATAACAGATGCAGCTTTTAAACTTTGCTTGAGCATGCTATTTCCTGACGCAGGCCATGCAATACTGGTTTCCACTCAGGAAACTCTCATGATCAGCCCTACGTGGCACACACCTATGACAAAAATTAGTGTCAAACATTGAAAAAACCAAACTGTATGATATCTTACCACCACAAACCACTTCTTCCGAATTCATGTTCACCTACCCAGCCATTTGTCACATTTGATCATATCAGCTTCTTTTTTGATGTTTTTCTTTACTTAATTCAAACTACCTCAATAATCTAAAAATCTTCATAACATTCTAGAAATATATATCATCAGCAATTAATGCAAACACTTAAATATGTTTTGATATCTTAAGTTACTATTGCTTACTGTTGCCATATAACTTTTTATACTTTTTAAAATATGTTTACATTTTTGTTATATATAATAAAAAATTGCAAATAAATACACATGTTTGTTTCCTCCTTTTGAAAACATTCTGCGCCGCCCTGATGCTTTGCATCAGTTTCTTCTTGTATATATACTACCATTCCTAACGCTTCTCCAGTCGATTAACAAAGGATACCATGTGACCTTTGTGCTACGCTGGCAAGCAGTCATGTTGTATTACGCATGTGGTTTAAATACATTATCCTCGGTATTGTGTTTCAAAATACACATGTTCTTTAAAACGATACTGAGGGGAATATTGAACGTCATGCGGTTTTCTAAAGCTATTCAATATAAAAGTATGATTTAAAATCGTACATAATTTCCTATTACTACATTTAAAATCAACTTATCAACAATTAATACTTATAATTAATACTTAAATTATGCTTTGGCTATTTGATACTTATATCTATTAATCGGAGCTCTCTTTTGCAGTTATTAATGACGTTTTTAAATTGAAGCGTGTTGACTTTATACAACGGCCATAGACTCATATGTGATCAGGTAAGCAATAATGTTTTTATAGCAACATAAAATGTTTTAGGAAATAATAAAGTGATCCTCAAAAATAGTCCACCTGAATTAGAAAATACTTCCTCCTACCAGACCATTCATTCAGAAGAAACTTAAAAATCACAGACCCCACATACATTTACATGCACCATTAACTACGCATTCCCAATAGTTCAGACCCTACTGTTCCCGGGGCCTCAAATACATATACGCACGCACGCACACACACACACACACACACTGACCCCTCTCCTTACACACTTTCACGCCAACGTTCACTCTAAATTTTTAACTGTCGGTGATGCACGATTAATGCGATTTTCTCAAGACGTGAAACAGTTCTGGGTCGTCGGGCAATCTTATTTCGCTCTAAACTTATCAGGTTTATGGGCGGGTATAAAACAATGACAGTACGAGGAGGAAACGAGATGAATGTTGCGAAAAGTAAAACTGACGTGTGTCTTGTGAATTTCGTATGTCCCGATCCGAAAACATTAAACGCACAGAAGAAGACGTATTAATTAAAGTTTGCTAAATCTGGTGTTATTGAATCTAATATTGACGCTGTTGTGACATTGTCGGCAAACCAGAAAGCTTACCATATATGTCTTGATGGCAAAAAATTACAGCAGGATTCGGAAAGACTGCAGGCGAGGTCGACCTCTTTGGACACGAAGCGCAACCAACACTTTCCCAGAAGGAGAAAAGGTTAGAAGTAGAGATCCAAACTATACAAAACACGTCGATTGAGATCAACAAATGGATTGAACGAGATGTTGAAAGTATTTCTGATTTATCACACGAAAGCAAAACGTATCTGAAGAATCAAATACTCCATACAATGTCTATTACAACAGAATGTATAAAGGAAAGAGTCCGTCGTCAAATAACACTACAATACAATATGACAGACTTATGAAAATGGTGATATTCGATACGGCTGAAAGAGAGAATCCATAACAACGTACGTTAGAAGCTAGAATATTGTACAGAAGAATCTGTAACATAAAACTTGTATGCCTGCAGAATCTGATATGCATCCAGATTATTCAATGCAATGATGTTTTACCATTTTGGCAATTTATTAAAATAATAAATCTCTTCTGAAACATTTGTTACCGCTTGAAAATATAATTAACAGTGTAACATCACTGTTCATGTTTCTCAGAATAAGGTAAACTGTGCTAAACCATATAAAAATTACAGTAAAAGACAATTTCCCTTGTTTTGACCAATTAATTCCGCTTATAGACAGTCTAACAAGTGCATGGTTAGAAAATAACAAAAGAAACGAATTGGACAATAATTCAAGCACTCACTGACCTAAACTTAGATGACAGAAAACCGTGTGTGTAATGTTGATATGCTTTTCAAAACAATGTATTAGTGACAGTGAAAGTACAAAATCCTATAAATAGCAACAACAGTCATAGGAATCTGATACCTGCTGTACATAGGGGACCAATCATCATGTAACATCGTTTCGTCCCAGTGAAACCGTTCCTATTTGCTTTAGGTACAACGCACACTAACGTTATACAGAGCTATAGTACTTTTATATCTTCTTCTTTAAGTTTAATTGGATGTCCTCAGTAGTTCAGTGGATAAAGCATTGCGCTTTAGGTTGAAATACCGCTGACTCTCGCGGGTCGTAAAATGTTTGGTGGAAATCTTCATCATTCAACTCATCTATCTCTAAGCTTGCTTTCCTACTGACCTATACTGTGTTAGCGTGAATTTCAATCCCAAAAGGATAATTGATAGACATATATAATTGTATTACTGAGTATAATGGGATATATGTTACTAATTTAAATCATTTGTTTTCATTAATTACACCGTAACTAAATAATAACACACGTGGATAGCTATAGCTTATCTTTAGGTCAGATACCACTACTGAGTCGGGGCTTTTGATTGGTTGAAAAAGTATAGGGTTTATGAGGGGCACATAGTCAGATTGTAAGGTAGATTCTGATTGGATTTTATAACCGAAATCTTAACATATCCCCATAAAACATCAACCTATTATATTTCCATCATAAAACATGTTCATTTAGGATATTTTGACTGAAATTTGCATTTGTATGGATACAATTGTACTGAGGGTATATTTGCAAAAAGTAAAATTTCGTTACTGCCGTTCTGGTGTTGCCCACTTTCAGTGAACTATTAGAGACTGAAAGCATCACATTACCACCAATTAGCTTGCAATTGTTTGAGTGTCTAGTTCTTTCAATACAAAATTTAGTTTTTTGTTCATTCGTTCGGGTATAGCAATAGGGGTTGAAGGCCAAAAAGCTATACTTGAGGCCAATGGGAATGCTATAGTGGTATTTGACCTTAAGGCAAGTATGAGTTTATATATACTTAATAAAAAAAGAAACGCAACTCGAGAATTTCCGCTACGTATTCTATGTTTAACATATATGCTGCTGTTAATGGAATGGTACACTGCTACATTACACCTTTCCTTTCGGAAAAAAATGACTAAAACAGCAGATAATTCAGTAATTCCGTCAAAGTTTCATTATTGATAGTAGATCTATACAAGTTTGGCTCAAGCTGATGAGAAAACTTAGGTATGTACAGTTTTGTAATCCTTTTACATTAAAAA
The DNA here is from genome assembly GCA_037043455.1 of Cyrtodaria siliqua. Classification (NCBI taxonomy): domain Eukaryota; kingdom Metazoa; phylum Mollusca; class Bivalvia; order Adapedonta; family Hiatellidae; genus Cyrtodaria; species Cyrtodaria siliqua. Next base: position 22,705 of record JAWPHD010002979.1, read on the forward strand.
CATGGAGGATCTTGCATGAGTACTCATTCATTATTGCATTTATTAAACGAGTTGGAAAAATGATATAATGCGATTCTCTTGCCGAGCATTATATCATCGTTCCTAACGAGTTTAATAAATTCAATAATGAATGAGAACGAATGTTAGATTCTATTTATCGCATAACTCACATATCGACTTTTATTGCATTTTGCCTATCGCTTTAACACGTGAAACCGACATAACACGTGGGAATTGGATCATAGTCATTATCGATGTTTTTTGACAGCGCATACTAGGCTAACTTGCAAACTTATATAACTAGTGGTATATCGAAAATATAGAATGATGTTATTCCACTCCCACACCGTAAGTTATATGATAAAGTACTTAAATGGCCCACATTTTCAAAGCGGAACTACAACATATATAAATTTCGTTTTACACAATGTTCTGTGCTTAAACGTTTACAAAACCACAATTGTTTTCTTCTCTAAATATCTGCGACGTTTTTTATTTTTTGTTACAAAACCTCTTGGGATTTCTCTGACATGGTACGTGAAATTAGATGTGCGGATATGACTTATAAATTAAGCGGAAATTCCCTAGTAACTGTTGCGTTTCTTTTTTCCTTTAATAGAGTTTACTGTACCCCAACGGTTACCTGTCCATTACGTATGTGGTTTAAAATAGATTATTCTCGGTATTGTGTTTTAAAATAGACTCAAACTAATGCGTGCATATGTTTTCCCAAAATTACGGAGGGGAATTTTGAATTTTATAGAATTATTTCATAGGATTTATAAACAAAAATTAAATAACAGCATTTTTTTTTTTAAATCGTCGTAATTTCCAACTGCTAGTACTTTTTTCTAGCAAAACATGTATACTATGGTTTTACCATTTGATTCATATATCCATTACGCGGAGCTCTCTTTTTCAGTTACAGACATTTAGACATGTAAGCGTGGTGAAGTTACACAAAGGAGTTATATGATTAGGTAAGAAACCTTTTGTAGAATATTTAGTATAATGAAACGAATGCTGTGGTTATCACTCAACCGTCAATACTTTATTTTGCAGTTGGTATACTTACAGGAGTATACATGTATTTACAGGATTCAGTATGTATTAAAAATAATGGTGCTTTAGTTAACAGTTATCCAACACATTAGAACCATTTTTAGATAACAATTTTGAACTAATTTTTTTTTTCAAGTGTTTGATGCAGCAGAATTTCGCATTGAAAAATGCGCAATCAAAACACCTTTCGAACATATTTTTTTTTATTTCTCAACCGATTTTGTTAAGTAAGGTATTTTTATTTACCACTAAATATGTCTGTTCCACTGATATACAACTTATTTACTAGGTACTCGTTAAATTTTGTCTAAAAAATCCAAAAACCGTTTGGCTGAAACAAGCGCCCCGAACAGTAGTTAATTTGTTTTAGGCGTTCATATATTTCTATTTCTATTTTGGTAAGCATTATATCAACAATGAAAAATAAAAATGAAAATAACAATAAAAAATAAAATGTTCTTGTAGTATTTGTGTTGCCTTTGTAATCCTTTGGTTTATTATTATATAAAACACCAGCTTTACCAGTTTTGGTATAATGTCATTTCATTTAGTTGAAGTTCGTTAGTCTATGGAGTCCTACCGCCATACAAACTGTACTGATACATTTTACGACATTTTTCCCATCCAAGTTAGATCCTGGTTTCGTATCTCAGTGGTATATTCAGTCCAACGTACAAAGTATAGACGGAAAACCCCAGAAATACATTGCTTTCATAAAAATTACAAGTTCTCCCAGCAGACTGCCCAGATAAGCACTTGTAAATTACCATGATAAATTGCCAGTATTCAGCATTGCCAAGCTATGTGCTATTACTGAATGTGATACATGTGTGATTGGCGATTCGTGTCATAAGTCGAATAGTAACGCATTAAAAGAAGTAACGCGTTACTTATTACATCTCTACTCCCGATTGCCTAACGCGTTAGAAATTTCCCCTATTTGTTTTACTGAAATTTAGCGAATGTTGTCAATTTCTAACGCGTTACACTTGCTTTAGTAACGTGCTACTTTGACCTGGTAAACCAGTTTCTGATACATTAGAAACAAGCTGGTCAGAACATTCACTTACGCGTTAATGGTTTCCGTGAACATTTAGTGTTAACTTGATGTGTTTTGATCTTTTGTTTCCTCTTAGTTTCATAATCCGCCAGTTTCGATACACAAATTGTTTAAACTTGTTATTCCAAGTTTTTGTATTCATTTCAAGATATATTTCCTTGTCAATGTTTGCATTGCGTGCAGACATATACGGTGACATTGTTGGTAATTGTCATAATCATACAAAGACCTTCATTGTGTTAATGTCTTGGATGCATGCTGAATAACCTGGTATGGAATATTAGCAACACATTACAACACACGTTTTGCATGTACACTTTAATCAATGGTAAAATCATAATAAACATACATGCATTTAAATATAATAATTGTGCATATAAAAGCCAATGTTAATAAGCATATTTGAATAAACAAATTCGCTCGTCCCTTCCTTAACATGCTCACCAGTGAAAAATTGAAATTTAAACAATATTATAGAAAAAAAATCACTCGCCCGACCCTAACATTTCCAGAGGAAATTCTGAAGAACTAACAATCAAAATAGTATGGGTTAAACCTGCTGGAAATATTTTATTTCTTAATTTAAATCAGTTGTATTCATTAAGCAGTCTTAAAAAATGTGCGTACTTGTTTATTTATAAAACACGGTAATTAAATAGTAACAGCTGTGGGTGGCTAGATCGTATCAGTTAAGGCAAGTATCAGTATCTATTACCGTCTTCAACGGATGAACACGGTTTTCCCTGTGACTATTGTGATACTACGACAAGCGAGAATGATATATTACGCATGTGATTTAAATGCATTATTCTCAGCTTTGTGTTTTAAAATAGACTCCAGCTAATGCATACACATACTCTTTCAATGTCACTGAGGGTAAGTTTGAATTTCATAATTATTTCATAAGATTTTTTGTTTAAAACCTATGCAATAAAAACACGATTTAAAGCACGTAATTTCCGACTACTTCTTAAAGTAAAACTTTTATATTACGGAGGCCCTCCCAATTGGGTCCTTGTTCCCAAGATCCCTTGAAGTAATTGCCCATGTTCCCCAGATCCCCAAAAGTATTTGCCAAAGTTCCCCAAAAGTATTTCGTCCATATTCCCTAGATCCCCAAAAGTGTGGAGGGCTTCATTATGGTTTTACCTTTTGATTCATATGTCCATTACGCGGAGCTCTCTTTTGCAGCTACAGACGTTCAGACATGTAAGCGTGATGATGTTACACAAAGGAGTTAGGCCATAGACTCGTATATGATTAGTTAGGCCATAGACTCGTATATGATTAGTTAGGCCATAGACTCGTATATGATTAGTTAGGCCATAGACTCGTATATGATTAGTTAGGCCATAGACTCGTATATGATTAGTTAGGCCATAGACTCGTATATGATTAGTTAGGCCATAGACTCGTATATGATTAGTTAGGCCATAGACTCGTATATGATTAGTTAGGCCATAGACTCGTATATGATTAGTTAGGCCATAGACTCGTATATGATTAGTTAGGCCATAGACTCGTATATGATTAGTTAGGCCATAGACTCGTATATGATTAGGTAAGCAATACTTTTGCAGAATATTTAGTATAATGAAACGAATGCTGTGAATATCACTCAACCGTCAACAACAACAGGCGGAGGAAGTTATATACACCACCTAAAACCTTGCTTCACATAATAAGTATGTGGTAACGACTTCGTATTTTTCATGTTACCCGTCCGTTTCACCCTCTAAGCGTTCGTGTATTAATAGGTATACGGATAAAGATAATGGCACTATTTGTAATCATGTTCAACTATACCATGTATACATTAAAGATATTAAACGATTTGATAACGATTAGAGGTCATATACACTTGATAGGTATACGGATAAAGATAATAGCACTATTTGTAATCATGTTCAACTATACCATGTATACATTAAAGATATTAAACGATTTGAAAACGATTAGAGGTCATATACACTTTTATGACACCCGCCCAGGGAAAGACCCTACAACCACACCGTCATTCATTCGTTCCTGGTTTTATATTTCCTGGAACTTTATTCTATTTACTCCTCTCCTTATGTTTTGTTCACCGAAAAATGTATTTGAATATTTTATGTTATTGCCATCTTAAGTATTACACTGACGGGAAGGGCGTTTATTAATGTTGGAAGAAATTGTGGCCTAACCCTTTTGCTTGTATATAGAAGAAAAGCAATAAAATATGTTTAAAGTAAAGTACGTACGTAAGGATTTCTTTTTGAAGAACTTTTGTCATTATAAACCCATTTTATACAGTCTAGTTAAGTTGTTTTAAACGTGATTATATTTCTATTTTGGTAAGCATTATATCAACAATGAAAAACGGAAAGTGAAATTAACAACGAATGAGCCTATCTTGTAGTATTTGCGTTGCCTGCTTTATTCCTTTGTTTCTAAAAAAAACCAACTCCAACTTACCTGTTTAGGTTTAATGTTATTTGTTATGGTGAGATATCAATACTGCCCATATATTCGCCTTGCGCCTCATGTATTCGTAGTTGATGTGCGTTACCCTATGGAGTCCTACCACCATACAACCATTACTAATACATGGACCTAGAGCACCATTATTTTTACATAGGCCTGTTATTAAATACTTACACGAAAATTATCCATTCCTAATTATGCTGGTCATACAACGCACACAATGTTGTATCGGTTATGCCCAGTGCAACACACAAATAGGCTTTAGATGACGCGATGACCTGCTTCCCCCCCCCACCCCCCTCTCCAAATTTTTTTTAATAATTTCCAGACAGAAAGTAAACACCTTCTTCTTGAATTATGAGGTCAAAACGACCGAAGTGCACTTCAAACTGTGCTACACAAAAAGTAGTGCAGCATGTCCATCTTATCTTCAATGTTGATGAGCGGGGTAAAATCCCGCCCACCCCGGAATTCACGCAAGTTAATTTTGTCATTTTTTACATGATCATTAAAGGTCTTCATCATCAGCCCTGTATTGTTTCAGGTGCTATTTGAGTTGTGGCAGAAAACAATGATAGTGGCTCCAGCGAAAAATGGATGGAGGTTTTACAATAGAATTTTCAGGAAATCTGCAGTTCTGCAATAGAGTAGGTTCTAAGCCCATTCTGCATATTTTTATCTAGATGTAAATGGATAGTGGGCCTGAATGTTTATTCTTGTTAACGCCATATAACCGTTTGTGTTGGTGCTCCAACTCCACTATCTCCGATTTTTACGGATGGCGGGAGGTGTACAGTACTTGTTCTATCCAGGAAAAATGGGTGGTCTGCCTCCATCACACAAAAATAGACCGTCATATATAATATATGTGTTGAAACATGACGTAAAACACCATACAAACTAACCATTTAGTTTTCGAGAGTCAAGCACTGGCATTGGCTTCCATATATACATATATGATCCTCAGTTCAGGGTAAAAGTAGACATTATATCGTGTATGCAATTGAAAAGCGGTCATGCGTTACATCCTAATATAATTTTGTTTTATTCATATTTTTTCAAACTGTATCATATAATGAAACACAATATAAATGTTTAATGCATACATCAAGCAACACTCTCACACAACCTCTTGCTCTTACTATACAACAAGATATATACTCATAATGCATATACAAAACACAATTTCAAAATAAAAAATAACAATGGTCCCGTAAACGACCGGAAATGTGTAAAGGGTTCGTAAGAATACTCCACAAAGGCAGATATGCTACGTTTAAGAGCAAATCTGCAATCTCCGAACGTTTTCGACGGTAACGGATGAAAGTCTAGAATGATGGACCTTGAATGGAATCACATCGCAATGATAAACTATGTATATACAAATAAATAAGCAACACATATAGTGGATGCGACATTTGAATCTCTACTCCAGGCAGTAAGCAAGCACGTTTTATTGAAAACTGATAGAACCAGTCGCAAGCCCAAGCAGGGAACTGCGTCAGTTTCGACGTTATTGAACTCCATTCATAAAACGAATGTTATTATCAGCAAATTTAACATGTTACTTTGGTATATGCTTGTCTATTAAATGATCAAGATAAAATGCGGTAAACAAACATTATGTTTTTATATAACAAGAGGGCCAAGATGGCCCTGAATCGACCAACTGAGGATCTTTGCAATGATACAAATTCTGTCCTCTCGCAAATGCTGATTGAAGATGTTTTTAAGTCTTTCCTGACGTAAGTCTATGTAAAAGCATGCAAAATCTCCACATACAAACTTTGGACCCAGGGTTTGCAGCCATCTTTCACCACAGGGATTGCAAATGAGCAAACCTGATAGACCAGGGGTTAGCGATCATTAATAATAATAAAGAAACAAAGAACAAGAGGGTGTGGATGCTCTACAAGCTAAAATGGCAAGGTGTTTCATCATTAAATTCCTTTCAATACCTTTATACAAGTGCCAAACACAACAACACCCTCAACCGAAATGTAAACCCACACCTCCATTTTAACACTTTAAAAGAAGATTTTTAAGTTTTCCCTATATAAGTCTATGTAAAAAAACATGTAAAATCTTTATATACAAACTTTAGAAAAAATAACAAAAGAACAAAATAAATCCAAACAGGATAAAAATGAAGAATGCAAGTGTGTGCAAGATTTTTCTATGGTGGCCATCTTGGATGTCACGTTTCAAATTTGAAAAACATTCATCTAAGGATCATCCATGCGAAGTTTGGTCAAAACTGACCAAGCCGTTTCTGAGAAGACGAATTTTTGAAGATTATCCCGATATAAGTCTATATGTAAAACATGTGATCCCTGGGGCGGGGCCAAATGTGACCCCAGAATCACCATTTGAACAAGCTTGGTAGTGTAAACGCAAAATATTAAACCTCTGGCTCTTGTAGTTTCAGAAGAATATTTTTTAAGTATTTCCCTCTACAAGTATTTGTAAAACATTTGAACACTGGGGCGGGTTTTTAACCCTGGGGCGGGGCCAAATGTGATCCAAGGGTCACCATTTGAACAAACGGTTTTATGTCATCTGAAAGTAGTGGTGTAGGCGAATATTTGGCGGACATTTCGAAAAATAATGAAATTGACTAAACCGTAACAAAATCCAACAGTGGGTGGGGTACGCTCCCTAGTCAGCGAAGTGGTAAATTGACCCCATCCCCTACAGTATTTAATCGACAATAGATACTTTTAAGCAGTTTTCATTGTCAAACAAAGCATATTGATATGTAAACGACGGTATAATATAACCATTCTTTGATAGAAAATATCAGCATTATTATGATGTAATAATGACTTGTGAGTGTAAAATGTATATAAAATACCCCATAAATATGCTGGTACATACCGATAGTTAAAGTAACCGCTGGTAATACCCAAACTACATGTGATGTAACCATACAGTCGCTGTTACATGTCACCTGAAACGTTATATTAGTTGATGGAATAGGCGAATATTTGCCGGATTTTATGAAAAGTGGATATAAATGTCAAATAATAAATTGCTGAATTCAAGGACCACAGTCAACCAAAAGCACGAATAGAAACAAATAACAGTTTTAAAGATGACCAAAAGCCAAGACACGACATCGCAAACATAAAAGGGTTGACTATATTGCTACCTCCTTGGAAAGATCAATGGCAAAAAAGGCCGCTTGGCTTTAAACCAGGTTCTAGGGTGTACCAAACCTCACTCTTACCCTAGTGTCGTCACAATAAAACTAAACCTTAACAAAAACCAACATGGGTGAGGTAAATTGACCCACCCCTCCCCAACCCAGCTGTATGCATAACCGTGCTTTTTAAGAAGTGGTCATTATCAAATGAAGCGTATTGATACTTAAAAAGGTATAATGAAAACAGTCCTTAATAGAAAATAACAACATTATTCTGGTTTGATTATGATATATGGGTTATATTAGAGTTTAACATGTGATACAACCATACAACCGTTGTATTATGTCACCTGAAACTTTTTTATATTAGTTGATGGAATAGGCGAGTATTTGTCGGATTTTATGAACATTAATGAAGTCGACTATACCATAAAAAAAAGTTGGAGTTATTGAAGTAAACTGACCCCTACACCTCCACCCACCCACCCACACACACACACACACGCACGCACATACACACGCAGACACGCACACACAGGGGTTCGGTACTCATTTGCTTCTATAATACACTAGTGTATTATGATAAATAAGTCATGACTTTATTACACTCCCAGAATCCATGTTATTGGATGAAAGTAATAATATTATTCTTTAACCATGTGGACATTGTATTAAAACAATTTGTTATATTGTAGTGAGATTTGAAGTTTTGATTTTTCTGATATCATCTACAGATTTCTACCAAAATACTATAATCTTTACAAGTTATGTAAACGTATTGAAGATTAATAAACCAAACAAAACAACTGTAGTAGCATGAAATACCACGAAGCTTAAATATTCCATAGATAATATCTGTTCAATAAATATACGTTTTAAAGGGGCACACGGCAATCGTGATTGTTTAAAAACTTACGTGGCGCCCTGTTAGTTTTTCTACATAACGTGCATCTGTTCAATCATTACGTGGCGCCCTGTTAGTTTTTCTACATAACGTGCATCTGTTCAATCATTACGTGGCGCCCCGTTAGTTTTTCTACATAACGTGCATCTGTTCAATCATTACGTGGCGCCCTGTTAGTTTTTCTACATAACGTGCATCTGTTCACTCATTACGTGGCGCCCTGTTAGTTTTTCTACATAACGTGCATCTGTTCAATCATTACGTGGCGCCCTGTTAGTTTTTCTACATAACGTGCATCTGTTCAATCATTACGTGGCGTCCTGTTAGTTTTTCTACATAACTGCATCTGTTCAATTATTAATATTAATAATAAGAAGAGTATAAAGCAACTTGTCTGTGAATATTATTAACTGTTGAATTTCAACAATAAACTATTCAAACATATTTTATTTAAGTATATGCAAGCAGGCAAAATGATACTGGATAAATAAATCGAGACGCTATTTCAGTGCTTGATAAGCACGTCAAGATTGCCATGTTTCTCTTTAAAAGACTTCAATAAGCACTGCGTCAGGTTATTTCTGACATATGCATCTTGTTCGGTTATTTCTCAAGTTTGAAAAAGAGATCCTATCCACTACCACCTTTGCCACACTTAAATATTATATGATTCTCTTATGTTACCTATTATATTATACTTATAAAAGGAGCATTACATGATCATATATAAAAAAAACTTTTATAGCTGTACATGATTTTTGTATAAAACCGTTCATATGCGAATCATATAAGTATCATATGAATATCATATAAAAGTTGACAAATATTTCATGATTCGTATGATTATCCTATGAGAATACGTGAATATGATTATTATATATGGCAAAACTACCTAATATGTAGAATAGCATATCTACGATATGCACTTTATGGCATATTTGTTTGTATTTATAAGATGAAGTCGTCATTAGCTGACTTTATAACTTGACTATACCAGTCACCCAACGGCCTTTTTGCCACTGACCGTGCCAAGGCGTTATCCCTATTATCTGGAACTGGACCACCATTAATTTCCCATAGACTTACATTATAGCCTAAAATGGTGTCACACATGCCATCATACTCCTTCATACTTGAAACTGTCAATAAACCATCTTCAAAGTCAGCACAACACAAACATAGCAAAAAATCAATCTCCATTTCGGCTTTCAACTTCAGAATTTTGCTCAAAGTGAAAGTAGGTATCGATTATGACGAATTCAGGTCAAATCTGACGAAGAACACAAACAAATATTACCTCACAAAAAGTAGTGTCATTCACTTGCCTCAGCTCTGATTAACCTGATTCTTGCAGCAAAATATCTGGGAATCTACTCTCTACACACAAATATTAATCTACACTACCTGTGGACGTGCATCCATTCACACAGCATCTCAAATAACACTACTGTCAACTGTATATGGGACTACTTTCGGCAACTACCATGTTGACCCCCTGGTTCCCAGTTCAAGTCCATATACGCGCGCTGCGTGCGCGCATACGTCATCTGACAACTTCCTTCACTTTCTCTCTTCATTTAATTCTATTTCCGGCTATTATCCTTGATATAGCCGTAGGTAAGACCCACCCAATCCCTTTATGAATATCGTATACCTGTTTTGACATTCATGAAGATGTAGTTTACACCTGTTATATTGTTAAATCTTCTTTCTTCCGAAAACAGCTGACCAAAGGTGTAGGTCACAGAACCAGCAGCGCTCTGATGATATCAACATCCGGTTTGTCTTTCGGAAAAAACTTTGTGAAGAAAATCTTCGCAATTCTCTACAGGTCAGCGCTACTCCTCCTAAACGCCTTGTTGAATTTCGACGAAACTTGGCAGGAAGCATCGGTAAGATGTCTAGTTGTGCATATCGCACACACTGCTAGGAAATATCAATATCAAGTGGACATGCGCATACATTGACGACTTTCCGGTTTGATAATTTTCCACTGAGTTATGGCCCTTTGTATTTTTAATATCTGTCCGTAGGAGCAATTCTTGTCCGGACTATTTCTCAATAACTCCTTCTAAGAATTTCGCTAAACTTGCTAGGAAGTATCAATATCGATGGAGGATGCGCATACTGTAATGACGTTTCAGTTTGATAATTTCCCACTTAGTTATGGCCCTTTGTATTTCTATATATATAATATGAAATTCTTGTCCGGGCTATTTCTCTAAAACTCCTTGTTAGAATTTAACGAAACTTGCTAAGAAGTATCAATATCAAGTGGAGATGTGCATACTGTCATGAAGTTCCCGTTCAATAATTTTCCACTGAGTTATGGCCCTTTGTATTTTTAATGCAATTCATACCTGGTATTGAAATTGAATTTTTTTGTCCGTGCTATTTCTCTAAAACCCCATGTTATAATTTCTTGAAACTTGCTACGAAGTATCAATATCAAGTGAATATGCGCATACTGTTATGACTTTTCGGTTCAATAATTTTCCATTGAGTTATGGCCCTTTTTATTTTTAATGCATTTAATACTTGGTAGTGAAATAGAAAATTCTTGTCCGCGCTATTTCTCTAAAATCCCATGTTATAATTTCGTGAAACCTGCTACGAAGCATCAATATCAAGTGAATATGCGCATACTGTTATGAATTTCCGGTTCAATAATTTTCCACTTAGTTATGGCCCTTTGTATGTTTAATGCATTTAATACTTGGTAGTCAAATAGAAAATGCTTGTCCGTGCTATATTTCTAAAACACCATGTTATAATTTCGTTAAACTTGCTACGAAGCATCAATATCAAGTGAATATGCGCATATTATTATGACTTTCCGGTTCAATAATTTTCCACTGAGTTATGGCCCTTTGTATTTTTAATGCATTTAATACTTGGTATTCAAATAGAAAATTATTGTCCGCGCTATTTCTCTAAAACCCCATGTTATAATTTCGTGAAACTTGCTACGAACCATCAATATCAAGTGAATTTGCGCATAATATCATGAATTTTTGGTTCAGTAATTTTCCACTGAGTTATGGCCCTTTGTATGTTTACTGTATTTAATCTTAATAGTCAAATAGAAAATTCTTGTCCGCGCTATATTTCTAAAAAAACATGATATAATTTTGTGAAACTTGCTACGAACCATCAATATCAAGTGAATAATGTGCATATTGTGCTGCCGTTCCAGTCCGATAATTTTCCACTGAGTATTTCTAATATATATATATAATACAAAATTCTTGTCATATTTAAATGGAACATTAACAGCTTCATGGTCATATCATAGCTTACTATTTTTTAAAGAAATTTAGTCTCGTAACCTGGTTTATTCCTTTTAAAGGCACACACCAAAATCTTGAAGTGTTTATAAGGTATTAAAATTAGCACCTCAATTTATACATCCATAGCATTTTGACTTTAAATCTGCTTTCATACAAATAAATAAAATATTAGGTTTTCAATTTTTCTGTTATTTTATTTATGTTTTTTTTGTTATTCTACCATAGGTTTAAATATATTTATGCCGCAGTGTCGTACTACCAATAGGCACTGTAGGCACGTGTCTACACATTGTCCCCAGAAATCAAAAAGATAAAAATGCCAATTTTTACTCGTGGTCTTTTCAGAAAATAAAAGTCGAACTGTTTTCGCTCTCAGTCTTTCAGAACCAAACACACCATGATTGTGCAAAATTAAACACAGCTATGGTGCAATATAATCATAATAGTTAGAAATATGCAAACACAATTTGCCATGAACTATTTTCATAATTCAATATTAATGATTGGGAAAATTCAAGATATGTACATTCAATACATTTGAGAATGAAACACTTATTTTTGAATTGCTAGATATGTTTAAGATGTTTAAGTTAAATTTGTATTAGCTGAAAGAAGTAGAGGGTGTCTAATGCAACTGTTTATCGCCATATGTTAACCTTGGGGATAAAGAGACTTGTGTACTAACGTAAAATACAATCTTGATTTGAACAAGAGGCCTAAGAGAGACTGTATTGCTCTACTGGCTATATGGAGTCTGGTTGGCGGGGAATATCAGTTGTTGTTGCACTTATGACAAAACACTTTGCTCTGCATTGAGCAAAACGGCAGTCAAACATATAAACTACTGCAAGTTCCCCAAGTTGTACACATGAAGAGGGGCCACGCTAGAAGGCAAAACCTGTTTTATACATGCATTCATATTTGGACAAGATATAAAAAAATATTATCTTTTTTACCCGAAAACCCTCTACGGGGCCCCAGCAGATATAGAATCAAAACACGAAAACTTATTGTGCATCTACACATCATTAACTAAGAAATACACCACACTTCAACATGAAATCTCAAAGGGTACGGAGGAAGTTAGCGTCACAAGGCATCACAAGTTGCAACCCTGTAGAGGGGGTCCTTTATGCAGGCAGTCAATACTCATTTTATATAATTATGTTGTGCCTCGAGTCCCTAAATTACCATATCAAATTAGAACTAGAGGTTGTGTTTAGTAGTAAAAACAGATGTCATCCCCACTGGGGAAAGGGCCATAAATCTTCCGAAAATCATTGAACTGAAACATGACGATGATATGCGCAGCTAGGCTTGGTAATGATCATCCCTACCAAGTTTCGTTGAAATCCTGCCATGGGTCAGGAGAACTTGTTAGGACAAAGTTTGTGTATTAAAACCTTTGAAGAGTCACAACATTATCAAAAATCATTCAGTCGGAACACGACAACGAAATGCGAAACTTGGCTTGGTACTGATCATTCCTGTTAAGTTTCACTGAAATCCAGCCAGGGGTTCACAAAAACTAGTCCGGATAAAGTTTGTGTATAAGGGCCATAACTCCGTCAAATATCACTCAACTGGAACATGTCGATGATATGCGCAACTAGGTTTGATACTGATTATCCCTGCAATGTTTCGTTGGAAGCAGTGTATTCAAACCTTTAAAGGGCCATAACTCCGCCAAATTTCATTTAACTTGAATACAGCGATGATATGCACAACTAGGCTTGGAACTGATAATTTCTGTCAAGTTTCATTGAAATCCAGTCAGGGGATCAGGAGAACTAGTCGGGACAATTTCAAAGTTTGTGTATTAAAACATTTAAATGGTCATAACTCCAACAAAAATTATTCAACCGGAACACGACAACAATATGCGCAATTATGCTAGGTCCTGATAATTCCTGCCAAGTTTCATTGAAATCCAGTCACTAGCTCAGGAAAACTAGTCCGGATAAAGAGTGTGTATAATGTCTATGAGCCATAACTATGTCAAAAATCATTCAGCAGGAACACGGCGATGATATATGCAACTAGGCTTGGTACTGATCATCCCTGCCAAGCTTCGTTGATATCCGGACAGTGGTTCAGGAAAAATTAGTCTGTACAAAATTAGTGTATTAAAACCTTTAAAGGGCCATAACTCTGCCAAAAATCATTCAACTGGAACACGGCGATGACATGTGCAACTAGGCCAAATACTCATCATTCCCGCCATGATTCGTTGAAATCTGGCCAGGAGGAATTCAGATGAGACTAGTATGGACAAAGTTTACGTCTTAAACCTTTAAAGGGCCATAACTCCGCCAAAAACTATTCAACTGAAATACGGCGATGATATGCACAACTAGGCTTGATACTGATCATACTTGCCATGTTTCGTTGAAATCTGGTCAGGGGTTCAGGATAACTAGTCCTGACAAATTTTGTGTATTAAAACCTTTACAGGGCCACTTCTACGCCAAACATCTTTCAACCGGAACACGACGATGCATGCATAACCTGCCTTGGTACTCATCATCCTTAAAAAGTTTCGATGAAATCCTGCCAGGGGTTCAGGAGAAATAGTCCGGACAAAATTTGTGTATTAAGACCTTTAAAGGGCCATAACTCTGCCAAAATCATTCAACCGGAACACAGTGAAGATATGCAAAACTACATGTAGGCTTGGTACTGATCATCCCTGCAAAGTTTCGTTGAAATCCGGCCAAATGAAGGACCTATCGTGTTAACTAGGCGAAATACAGCATTTTAAGCTAAATCAAGGGCCATAACTCTAGTGTTACTGATCCGATTTGGCTAGTTGTTTTTAACTTGCTCGAGCTGTTATTAATATTAGTAATCTGGTAAAATTTGGTAAAGATTAGATGAAAAATGAAGGCCCTATCTTCTTAACAGGGCAAAATACAGCATTTTTAACTAAATCGAACTTTCATTGAAATCAACAATCTGGTAAAGTTTGGAAAATATCCGATGAAAAATGAAGGCACTATCTTGTTAACAAGGCCAAATTAGCTTATTTCACAAAATCAAGGGCCATAACTCCGGTGTAAATTGTCCGATCTGGCTGGATTCAAACTCATCCAAGCTTTCATTGATATCAACAATCTGGTAGAGTTTGGTAAAGATCGGAAGAAAAATGAAGGCCCTATCGTATAACGATGCAAAATATAGCAATTTTAACTAAATCAATAGCCATAACTCCGGTGTTACTTGTCCGAACTAGATGGTTTTCAGTCTCTTCCAAGCTTTCATTGATATCAACAATCTGGTAAAGTTCGAAAAAGATCGGATAAAGAACGAATGCCCTATTGTGTTAACAAGGCAAAGGTTAACGGACGGACGCCGGACGGACGACGGACAACTCGCCATCCCATAAGCAAAGAACCAGCGGAATGAAAATAATCGAAAATCAGAAATACTGCGTTTTTAAATGTACTGTGTATAGAATATCTGATGGGACGCCACAAGTTTTCCAAAAAATCCAGATTGCCGTGTGTTCCTTTAAAGGCACTAACCCACCAAATTACTGTAACATTATGCAACAAAACCGTTTATCAAAACTCTGTCCAGATGTTCAGATCATATAACGATGTATTTGTTCCGATTAAAAGTATAGTGAATCATGGGTTTGTAACTCTTAATTCGACGCTCCAATTTTGGAGTTCGGCCAGGCTAGTTAAAGCCGTTTATATTGTGTCTATAGCGTTTGAATTTTCAAAATGTGTAAGATATATAACCTCTTCGTCAGTAGGTTTAGAAGCAACGTACATGTGTTATACAATTTGGCAGTTATTGGCGGGATGGCTACTTTAATACGTATGTCTTTTGTGACCCAAGTTTATAATGCCCTAGAATATGTTTATTACTGATAGTAAAACGATCAGTAAAAGTGGCATTTCATTATTTCAAAATGGGGGCTTTTAACTGTAAAGAATGTGCTAATATAACTAAAGAATGTGCACCATTATAACTATAGAATGTGCACCACTATAACTATAGAATGTGTACCACTATAACTATAGAATGTGCACCACTATAACTATAAAATGTGCACCACTATAACTATAAAATGTGCACCACTATAACTATAAAATGTGTGCTATACAATGTGCACCACTATAAATATATAATGTGCATCACTATAACTATAAAATGTGCACCACTATAACTATAGAATGTGCACCGCTGTAACTATACAATGTGCACCACTATAAATATAGAATGTGCACCACTATAAATTTATAATGTGCATCACTATAACTATAAAATGTGCACCACTATAACTATAGAATGTGTACCACTATAACTATAGAATGTGCAACACTATAACTATAAAATGTGCACCACTATAACTATAGAATGTGTACCACTATAACTATAGAATGTGCATCACTCTAACTATAAAATGTGCACCACTATAACTATAGAATGTGCACCACTATAAGTATAAAATGTGCACCACTATAACTATAGAATGTGCACCACTATAAATATAGAATGCGCACCACTATAACTATAAAATGCGCACCACTATAACTATAGAATGTGCATCACTATAACTATAAAATTCGCACCACTATAACAATAGAATGTGCACCACTATAACTATAAAATGCGCACCACTATAAAAATAGAATGTGCACCACTATAACTACAGAATGTGTACAACTATAACTATAAAATGTGCACCACTATAACTATAAAGGTGCACCACTATAACTATAAAGGTGCACCACTATAACTATACAATTTGCACCACTATAACTACAAAGGTGCACCACTATAACTATAATGGTGTACTACTATAACTATAAGGGTGCACCACTATAACTATAGAATGTGCACCACTATAACTATACAATTTGCACCACTGTAACTATATAGGTGCACCACTATAACTGTAAAGGTGCACCACTATAACTATAATGGTGTAACACTATAACTATAAAATGTACACCGCTGTAACTATAGAATGTGCACCACTATAACTATAGAATGTGCTCCGCTGCAACTATAGAAAGTGTACCGCTATAACTATAAAATGTGCAATACTATGACTATAGAAGGTGCACTGCTGTAACTATATAATGAGTACCACTATAACTATAAAATGTGAGCCACTATAACTATAAAGGTGCACCACTATAACTATAGAATGTGCCCCATTATACCTAAATAATGTGCACCACTGTATCTATAGAAGGTGCACCACTATAACTATAGAATGCGCATAACTATAACTATAGAATGTGCACCACTATAACTATAGAATGTGTTCCACTATAACTGTAGAATGTGCACCACTATAACTATAAAATGTGGATCACTATAACTATAAGGGTGCACAACTATAACTATAAAATGTACACCGCTGTAACTATAGAATGTGCACCACTATAACTATAGAATGTGCTCCGCTGCAACTATAGAAAGTGTACCGCTATAACTATAAAATGTGCAATACTATAACTATAGAATGTGCACTGCTGTAACTATAGAATGTGTACCACTATAACTATAAAATGTGAGCCACTATAACTATAAAGGTGCACCACTATAACTATAGAATGTGCGCCACTATAACTAAATAATGTGCACCGCTGTATCTATAGAATGTGCACCACTATAACTATAGAATGCGCATAACTATAACTATAGAATGTGCACCACTATAACTATAGAATGTGCACCACTATAACTATAGAATGTGTTCCACTATAACTGTAGAATGTGCACCACTATAACTATAAAATGTGGACCACTATAACTATAAGGGTGCACCACTATAACTATAAAATGTGCACCACTATAACAATAGAAGGTGCACCACTATAACTATAAAATGTGCACCACTATAACTATAAAAAGTAAACCACTATGACTATAAAATGTGCAACATTATTACTACAGAATGTGCACCACTATAACTATATAATGTGCTCTACTATAACTTTAGAATGTGTACGAATATAACTATAATATGTGCACCACTATAACTATAGAATGTGCACCACTATAACTATATAATGTGCACCATTTTAACTCTAAAATTTGCAACACTATAACTATAGAATGTGCACCACTATAACTACAGCATTGTACAACTATTACTATAAAATGTGCACCACTATAACTATAAAATGTGCAAAACTATAACTATAAAGGTGAACCACTATAACTATAAAGGTGAACCACTATAATTATAAAATGTGCACCTCTGTAACAACATAATGTGCACCACTATAACTATAGAATGTGCATCGCTATAACTATAAAATGTGCACCACTATAACAGTAAAGGTGCACCACTATAACTATAAAGGTGCAGCACTATGACTATAGAATGTGCACCACTATAAAAATAGAATGTGTACCATTATAACTATAGAATGTGCATCATTCTAACTATAAAATTTGCACCACTATAACTATAGAATGTGCGCCACTATAACTATAGAATGCGCACCACTATAATTATATAATGCGCACCACTATAACTATAGAATGTGCACCACTATAACTATTGAATGTGCACCACTATAACTATAAAATGCGCACGACTATTACTATAGAATGTGCACCACTATAACTATAAAATGCGCTCCACTATAACAATAGAATTTGCATCACTATAACTACAGAATGTGTACAACTATAACTATAAAATGTGCACCACTATAACTATAAAGGTGCACCACTATAACTATAAAGGTGCACCACTATAACTATACAATTTACACCACTATAACTATAAAGGTGCATCACTACAACTATAATTGTGTACCACTATAACTATAGAATGTACACCGCTGTAACTATAGAAAGTGTACCGCTATAACTATAAAATGTGCAATACTATAACTATAAAATGTGCACTGCTGTAACTATAGAATGTGTACCACTATAACTATAAAATGTGTGCCACTATAACTATAAAGGTGCACCACTATAACTATAGAATGTGCGCCACTATACCTATATAATGTGCACCTCTGTAACTATAGAATGTGCACCACTATAACTATAGAATGCGCATAACTATAACTATCGAATGTGCACCACTGTAACTATAGAATGTGCACCGCTGTAACTATAGAATGTGCACCGCTATAACTATAGAATGTGCACCACTATAACTATAGAATGTGCGCACTATAACTATAGAATGTGCACCGCTGTAACTATAGAATGTACACCGCTATAACTATAGAATGTGCAACGCCATAACTATAGAATGTGCACACTATGACTATAGAATGTACACCGCTGTAACTATAGAATGTGCACCGCTGTACCTATATAATGTGCACCGCTGTAACTATAGAATGTGCACCGCTATGACTATATAATGTGCAGCGCTGTAACTATAGAATGTGCACCGCTATAACTATAGAATGTGCACTGCTGTAACTATAGAATGTGCACCACTATAACTATAGAATGTGCACCGCTATAACTATATAATGTGCACCACTATAACTATAGAATGCGCATCACAATAACTATAGAATGTGCACAGCTATAACTATAGAATGTGCACTGCTGTTACTATATAATGTGCACCACTGTAACTATAGAATGTCTACCACTATAACTATAGAATGTGCACCGCTGTAACTATAGAATGTGCACCACTATAACTAAAGAATGTGCACCGCTGTAACTATAGAATGTGCACCACTGTAACTATAGAATGTCTACCACTATAACTATAGAATGTGCACCACTATAACTATAGAATGTGCACCGCTGTAACTATAGAATGTGCACTGCTGTAACTATATAATGTGCACCACTATAACTATAAAATGTGCACCTCTGTAACTATAGAATGTGCACCACTATAACTATAGAATGTCTACCACTATAACTATAGAATGTCTACCACTATAACTATATAATGTGCACCATTATAACTATATAATGTGCACCACTATAACTATAGAATGTCTACCACTGTAACTATAGAATGTCTACTACTATAACTATAGAATGTGCACCACTATAACTATAGAATGTGCACCGCTGTAACTATAGAATGTGCACTGCTGTAACTATATAATGTGCACCACTATAATTATAAAATGTGCCCCACTATAACTATATAATTTGCACCATTCTAACTATAAATTACACACCACTATAACTATAAAATGTGTGCCCCTATTACTGTAAAATGTGCACCATTCGAACTATACATGGTGACCACTATAACAGTAAAATGAGCACCACTATAATTTTAGAATGTGCACCATTGTAACTAAAAATTGTGCACTATAACTATAAAATCTGTACCACTACAACTATAGAACGTGTGTCACTATAAGTATAGAATGTGCACCAATATGACTATAGAATGCGCACCACTATATCTATAGAATGTGTGTCACTATAACTATAGAATGTGCACCACAATAACTATAGAATGTGTACTGCTATTACTATAGATGTTCACCTTTAACGATGAAATGTTAACATATAACTACAATATACATACATACTTCATGTGCCGATTAACCATAGAATGTGCACATATAGACTCAAAAATAGTTGTCATATCACGGTTATTAACATATTTCATACTCACGGATAGAGGCATAAAATCAGGACTATTGATATATTTCAAAATCACCAATACAGGCATCAAATCAGGACAATTTATCTAATATTATTTCAGACTCACCGATAATGGAGTCAAATCAAGAATATTCCAGAATAGTGTCCAGATCATTGGATTACCTGGGATAAAGTCAACAGATGATCAGGCATAGGGTGAAAATTACTGCAGAAATCGTCGACCATTATAACAGGATCCTGCATCCTATTAAAAATCATTATATATATTCAGGCAGTAAAGGGGAAGGTTTAACAGCCCCATACGAGAGTGATTTTGACATAATGACTGTAGATGTTAAAGTTATTTGTGCTGATAGCACTGAGCAATTTATAAACTACAGAAACATAACAGTGTTCCAGACAGAGGGGAGAGAAATATGCCCAGGGTATACACAACTTAGACTGGTACAATTAGGCAACATAGTGGATAGATTAATACAAGAATCATTATTTCAGTCTGAAACTGGGGACATGTATATTTCCAGTGATTTTCTTGTAAAATATGTGAAACAAAGACTGTCGAATTTTATCTACAACGACCCCTTGGGCAGAACACTTCTCGCAGAACCAGGAGAATTAGCTGGTCCATCATCACCATTCGTCTGTGGTTCATTTAGTAAAGATTTTGTACACTCATTTGTGTGTATATGCCCTGACATATTGCACTCTTTTATTACACGACATCGATACTATGGCTGGCCGACACCCGAGTTACTTCGAGATATATCTTTGATGGAGGCACACGTTGTGCCAGTTGGTTCTAAAGGAAGCGACAATTCTTACAAAGAATGGCGAATCTGTTTCACGAGAGCAGAAATCCACTTGATTCACAATTTCAATGATGCCCAAACAAAACTTTATATTCTATTAAAAATGGTTGCAAAAGACATCATTAAGCCTGTATGTAATTGTATCACATCATACATAATGAAAAATGTTGTGTTTTGGATGGCAGAGTACAACCCACAAGATCATTTCACAGAAGAATTATTAGTAGAACGACTTGTTCAGTCACTTGTCTTTTTGAAAAACTGTGTTAAGGCAAATTTCATGCCAAATTTCATGATTCCGGAGAGAAACTTGTTTGCTGAGAGATTAGAGGTCCAACATAGATTGCAGCTATCTGTTCTTTTAACTGACTTAATATGTGAAGGGGGATATATGTTGCCGAGATGTGAGAAATTGAGAATGATGTTGATTAACATGTACCAGTTTACAGAAATGGCTGTTGATTGGGCTATTAAAAGAGACACGGTGGAGAAACTGTTATTAAGGAAAATTGTAATACGAGTGTTAAAATGTCAACCTGGTGTCTCTGATGACGAGGCGATGCGACTTTGTGATGAAGATGAAGAATATCGAAATATGATGATGACCCTCATCATTCTGATTCTCCCAGATAGTATTGTGCTTTGGCAACAAGGTCTAGATGTAGCAGCTATCTACGCAGAAAGACTGAAGGCTATATTGTCATGAACACGACACACATTATTGATTTCAACATCATGTTCATATTGCAATAGGGTGGTGTTTGTAAAAATATACTCGGTTAAAAAAGAAATGTACCAGAGTTGATAATTGATTTAATATAATTCAATATAATTCATATACCACTGGAAAGATACATCTGTGTTACTTTGAAAGCCGAAAACGTTATTAAAATCGAGAATAAATTGACAGAGAAATGATATCGTAAATGACCCATGGGTTAGTGTTAAAATCGTGCAAATGTTTTAATAATAAATAGCATGATTTTGGAATGCTTACATCACTGGATAGGGGCACATATAAACAATCTAAACACTGGTTTATTTTGAACAAAAAAGGATGAAGAGAGAATATCGCAAAATACCCAAGGGTCCATGTAAAATCATTCGACATTGAGTATATGAGTACAAATGTGTATCATTCAGCGTGATTTTGATGCACCAAATGTGTCAATTCAGTGTGATTTTGACGCACCAAATGTGTATCAATTCAGCGTGATTTTGATGCACCAAATGTGTATCCATTCAGCGTGATTTTGATGCACGAAATGTGTATCAATTCAGTGTGATTTTGATGCACCAATGTGTATCAATTCAGCATGATTTTGATACGACAAATGTGTATCAGTTCAGCGTGATTTTGATGCACCAAATGTGTATCCATTCAGCGTGATTTTGATGCACCAAATGTGTATCAATTCAGCGTGATTTTGATGCACCAAATGTGTATCAATTCAGTGTGATTTTGATGCACCAATGTGTATCAATTCAGCATGATTTTGATACGACAAATGTGTATCAGTTCAGCGTGGTGTTGATGCACTAAATGTGTATCAGTTCAGTGTGGTTTTGATGCATCAAATGTGTATCAGTGCAGCGTAATTTTGATGCACCAAATGTGTATCAAGTCAGTGTGATTTTGATGCACAAATGTGTATCAATTCAGCATGGTTTTGATGCACCAAATGTGTATCAGTTCAGCGTGATTTTGATGCACCAAATGTGTATCAATTCAGCGATGCATGCATTTTAATAGTCAAATGTATATTCCGGATCACAAGTTCAATTATAACTTCTGATCCATTTCTGTTTTACCAAGTATATTAGTTGTGCCTTTTATTGTACATTCCTCTGGTCTGACCATAAGCTTCCATTACGATATAGAGAGAAGAAGAGATAGTGTTTTATAGCGGAGGAAATAACTGAGCTATTTGGCAAAGTAGTTCAAATAGTGATACAAGCATGAAAGTTGGCAGAATGATCCCCTTGGATGTCCTGATCATGTTAAGAACCTGAGCCACTTCATTTTCATCTCATTTTAAAATGATCACCCATTTTCAAAATGGCCGCCAAAATGGCCTAAAAGTTCAAAAAATGATATCATATCAAAGTATTATGCGGACACTGGTAGTAAAACATTATTGTATAATGCGTTGTTTATATACTAAAGAAAGGCTATTATTGTCTCAAACAGTTTCTTAGTCAAACTATAATCACATATATATCATAAATTATATATATAATAAAGCATGCATATTGATGATATTTATTTTTGTCTAATCCCCGGGTAATGTCCCCGCCGCCCCCACCCTAGGTATAGTAAAATATTGATAGGTGCATAATACTAAAGATCAGTTCCTAATGGTTATGGACCATGGACAACTCTGCCCCGCGTTTCAGATATATGTCAGGCATTTCGGCAATGTAGTTGTAAGTAAGGAAACTACATGCCGCAGTTGCAAATGCTACCAAGCTACTTTGGCATGTAGAGGGCTGTGTAGCTATGTGTGGTGGCAATTTGAACAGAATGCAAACTTGAAAGTAGTAAATCAGGACTAAATATAAAAGTAGATATACAAGACGAACAGCCAGGAAATGTAGCATTTACAGAACACAATCAACCAACTCATACATTCAAAACAAACAACAATTATAAAGGAAAATAGAAGTAAAGTATGCGACATTACAAAGATAACAGGGTTGATAATATGGGTACCGCCTTGGCACAGTCAGTAGAAAAAAAGGTCGCTGGAAGATGGTACCAGTTCAAATTTAAGATTAAGATGACACAACATACAAAGTCTAAAATATGTCAATATTGGTGTTATTTTCGTATTTCTATGGGAGTTGTGTGTGTGTGTGTGTGGGGGGGGGGGGGGGGGGGGGGGGGGGGGGGGGGGGGGGGGGGGGGGGGGGGGGGGTGTAATGATTTAATTGGCAATAGCAAAGAGTAAGTAAGTGTGTTCCGTTACTAAGTACATCCGGATATCATTATGTATATTTTAATACGTATATATGCGCAATATATACCCGAACATCTGATAACTATTACAGAATATAAAGCATAGACCGAACATATAATTTGTTGTGGGTATACTCATATATTTATTTTAAATCGATGCATAATCATGCCGAAATATTTGCAAAAATGATTGTTGGCTTTACAGTCGAAGCCAAAATATAGTGAATGAGATAACGTACCTCTGTATCTTATATTTACAGTATTTTGGCCGCCATCTTCGATATTGGACGGCCATCTTGAAATGATCGAAATTGAATTGGCTCAGGTTATTTTTCATTTGAATATAATATTTGCAAGCACTGTGCAAAATATCACTTCGAGATGAAATAAAATATGTTATTCACGACAAAACAAAAAGAAATCTTTTTATTTTATGATTTTACAAACAATTATTTAAGCAATTTCAGTAACTAAGCCGTTTTACACAAGTTTTCCCTCCGACTACAAAAAATAGTCCAAAGTTGTTTTATGTTTACCCAAATAGAACATTTGTTAAATATATTTAGTTTGGTAGTAATTTCCTTATAATTACAAACTGCAAACTATACACATATTTACTACATTCTGATTGGTTAGTCATTCTTAAAAGTGTCCTTTCATTTCTCAGTAACACGTCAAAACAAAATAATTCCAGCTGCGCTGGCGCAGACTAAAGTGGAAGCCAAAAATTTGATTTGAGCGGCGAAAACACTCCAGCAAATGTATTTTGTATTTGATCTTTATCTAACTTGGCCAGTTGGTTAATATTAATGAAACCTCGGTTTGAACAAGAGGCCCAAGAGGGCCTGTATCGCTGTACTGGCTACAACTCCGACAAAAGTCATTCAACCAAAACACAAGAATAATATGCGCTTCCAGTCAGGAGTTCATTGTTCAGGAGAACTAGCCTGTACAAAGTTAGTGTATTAAAGCCTTTACACATGTTAAAGGGCTATAACACTGATCAAAATCATTCAACCAGAACACTGCGATGATATGTGCAACTAGACTTGGTACTCATCATCCCCGCAGAAATTCGGCCAAGGGTTCAGTAGAAATATTCTGGACAAAATTTGTGTATGAAAACCTTAAAAATGAAGGCCCCAAAAAAATTAATCAAATGGAAAACCCATTACCTTGTGAAAAAAAAAAAATATATATATATGCCTCCAGTGAGATTTGAACCCACAACCTATGGGGTAAATTAACAAATATTGAAAAAGGACCATAACTCCAGATTTACTGGTTCGATGTGGTTGGCTTTCAAACTCATCCGAGCTTTCATTGATATCAACAATCTGGCCAAGATTGGGAAGGATCAAATATAAAATAAAGGCGCTAGAGTCACAAGGCTGAAAATGGCATTTTTCAATAATTCAAGGGCACATAACTCCGGTGTATTGGTCCGATATAGCTGGTTTTCGAACTTGTCCGAGCTTTCATTGATATTGATAAATATGTTAAAGTTTTGTAACGATCGGATGAAAAACGAAGGCCCTATTGTATTAACAAGGCAAAAAAACAGCATTTTTAACTACTAAATCAGGGGCCATACCTCCGCTCTTACTGGTTCGATCTGCTGGTTTTCGAATTTGTCCGAGCTTTCATTGATATTAACAATCTGGTAAAGCTTTGCAAAGATCTGATGCAAGATGAAGGCTCTATAGTCTTAACAAGGCACACTATAGCCTTTTTAACAAAACAAAGGGCCATAACTCTGGGGTAAATGGTAGAATCTGGCTGGTTTTTGGACTCGTCTTATCTTTCATTAATATCAACAATCTGGTAAAGTTTGAAAAAGATCGGATAAAAAAAGAACGCCCTATCGTGTTAACGATGCAAAATATAAAATGTTTAACTAAATCATGGGCCATAACTGCGGTGTTACTCCTCCGAATTGACTGACTTTCAAACTTATCCGAGCTTTTATTGATATCAACAATCTGGTAAAGTTTGAAAAAGATCGGATGAAAAATGAATGCCTTATCGTGTTAACGAGGCAAAATATAGCAATTTTAACTAAATCAAAGGCCATAACTGCGGTGTTACTTGTCCGATTTGGCTGGCTTTTGAACTCGTCTGAGCTTTTATTAATATCAACAATCTGGTAATGTTCGAAATAGATCGGATGAAAAATGAAGATCCTATCGTGTTGACGATGCCAAATTATAGCATAATTCAGAAAATTAAGGGCCATAACTCCGGTGTAAATGGTCCGAATTCGCTGGTTTTCTAACTCGTTTGAGCATTTAAATAATATCAACAATTTGGTAAAGTTTGAAAAAGATCGGATGAAAATTGAAGGCCCTATCGCGTTAACATGGCAAAATATAGCAATTTTAACTAAATCAAGGACCATAACTCCGGCGTTACTGGTTGCAGCTGGCTGGTTTTCGAATTTATCTAAGCTTTCATTGATATCAACAATCTGGTAAAATTTCAAAAAGATCAAATGAAAAATGAAGTCCCTATCGTGTTAACGGGATCAAATTATAGCACATATCAGAAAATCAAGGGTCATAACTCCGGTGTAAATTGTCCGATTTGGCTGGTTTTCAAACTCCTCTGCGCTTTCATTAATATCAACAAGCTAGTAAAGTTTGAAAAAGATCGGATTAAAAATGAAGGCTCTATCGCGTTAACGAGGCAAAATATAGCAATTTTAACTAAATCAAGAGCCATATCTCCGGTGTTACTTGTCCTAAACTGGCTGTCTTTCAAACTCGTCTGAGCTTTCATTGATAATATGAATAAGGTACTGCCTCATAGCGAGCTCAACTCATTGAAAAACACTGGAATGAAAATGAAAACAATCATCAGCACATTATGGTTATTATTGCCACCTCAATGAGAGGAATGAACACCAAAATTACATCAGTATTCACATTGACCTTGAACGTTTAACCATTGATGTGCAACACATAGTCTATTGAAAACACATCTATAAGCAAATTAGGTTGCGTCTCATTATTTCAAGAGCTAATAATGATCTATTAAGATTCCAGCTCTTTACTGGTTAGAAGAAAAAGAAGGAGTTTAGGAGTATGACCGGACATGAAAACTGCATGACCTTGAACAAGGGACCCCTAAATGTATGCTACTTACCACATGGACCGGACAAGAACATTTTTCTTATGGGCAATTGAAATAAAAACTGAAGTCTTTTTTGTTTGTTTGGTGTGTAACGTCATTTTCCAGCACTTTTTAGGCTATGTATGAAAGTCAACTTTTTTTAGTGGTGGAAGCAGACCACTCACTTTATCCTGGGTAGAACATGTAAGACACGTACTGTATACTTCCCGTCGTCCATAATAATCAACACTTACAAGTCGAGCTCCAGTGGGATTCGAACCCGCAGCGTTGAGATGGTTTATAATTCATCGTCTTTACTCTCTCAACCACCGATGCGCTACAAAATATTAAATCATGTCCGAGTAACATACTTCAACTCACTCACTTCTCAAATGAAAAAGTAACCTAATTTTACGTATAATTGCTTTAAAACATGACATTTGGACTGGTGACTGCTTTTGACGGCTTTCAGTATTACCTTTTATGTCAGTTTTTAGTTGTGCCTATCGCTCAACCGGACGTTCTAACTTCCGAGAATATCAAATTTCCTGTTCAACTGAAAGCGTTTTCACGGCGAGGAACATTTGCCATGCGTGACCATTTAGCGCAACTGATCACAGATCAGCAGAGCTTATGCCGTGGTGCGTCGATCGTCTGTCTGTCTGTCCGGCAATATTTTCTTTTTTTTGCGGCGACTACTCCTCTAAACTAAATGGATTTTCATGAAACTTTACAGAAATATTGCCCATAAGGTCTAGTTAATCCCTAACAACAAATCAGGATGATGTGAAATCCAAGATGACCACCAAAGTTAAAAATAGATTTTTAAAAAAGAAGTTGTAACGACCACTCCTCCGAAACTATAAGTATTTTTGTGGCGACTACTCCTCTAAAACTATTTGATGGATTTTCATGAAACTTTACAGAAATGTTGATCCTACAAACAACAAAAAATCAGGTTGATATGAAGTCCAAGATGGCTACCAAAGCTGAAATAGATTTTAAAAATATACTTTTGTGGCGATTACTTCTCAAAAACCATAAGGGTATTGATTTGGAACCATTACCAAATTGACTAGCATGTCATAGTGTTGGTCCTTAATGACATTTTGGGAATATTCCTCTGAAAGTATTTGATGGACTTTCATGAAACTTTACGTGAATGTTGCTCTTGATGTCTAGTTGATCCTAAGTAAAAAAGCAGGTCTGCCGGGAATTCAAGATGGCCTCCATAGATAAAAATATTTTTTAAATATAGAAGTTTGTGGCGACTACCGGTAGTATTTTTCAAAAACCGCAAGTAGTATTGATTTTGAACCTATACCAAAATGACTGACGTAACATGTAGTTGGATATAAACAAAATTAATTTTGATTCTTTGTCAAACATGGCCGCCAGCGGACATCTTTGTTTATATATAGTTATGTATAGGAACAATTTGTGGCGACTATTCCTCTAGAACTACTTGATAGATGTTCATGAAACTTTACAGGAATGTTGCTCCTGTCTAGTTGGTTCTAAGTAAATATCAAATTGGCCGAAACTTTAAGATGGCCACCACAGCTAAACAGGCACGGCCTAAATGGGGATTTATCCAGTTTGAGTAATAAACTTAAAATTTCAATCTCTATAATTGAGGATACGGCACAGATCGGATCCTCCTTTTATATCTATACAAATATTGAGATTCACTAGCCTAATAAATTGGCTCCTATGCAGTTTTTTTATTATTATTCTATGTTCTATGTAAGTTAACAGTAACTCGCCAAAACGAAAAAAATGAAAAAAAACATTAAACGTGTATTTTAACACACTACGAGATTCACGTGCATGTGTTCAGTAAGGACCAAACTCTGTCAATTTCAGATAAGTTCAGAATCAATCGAGATGTTTCGAAGGTGCGTGAAAGTAGATGGAATGGTCAGGTTGTCAAAGATATCACAACATATTGTTGTTTTGTTTTATCAAATCTACACCCATATCAATGATGTGCACCCGCCCCATCCCCATCCCCACCCCCATCCACCAACCATCCCCCTATCCCATCATCACCACCACCCGAATATATTTGTTTTTACTTATTTATTTTTTTACATATCTCTGCGTTTTGGATTTTTTGGAATATTAACGTTTAAATTTGAACGCAATCATTTACATAAAAAACAATTTAGATTAAATTCAGATACACAGATGAAATATCGATAAAAATAAAACTGAAATGAGGTCACAATAAAAAAAAAGCTAGATTCTCATCCCCTCCCTCTCTGCGTTGCCTTTCGAACACAATTTTTTTTTTAAAATGACAGCAATTTTAAATTAAAACTGATAAAATAAAAAAATCACAGCCTTTTTTTCTGACGGTAAATACTGGCTATATAATTTATCATTGTTTGAAAAATCGAATAGTGGAGTGCGCTGTTCTCCGACTGCTCTTTGTTATTATAAACTGCCTATTAAATTATTACTTAGTGGTGGGGGTGAAAAAAAAGGACGTAATTCTAATAATGTATAAATTACATGTATTCATTGTCAACATTATTTATTGGAAATGCCGATTAAGATTTTTAGTCATTGATTTATAGTAATCTAAATCAAAGATCCAAAATACTCCTTAAACTAATATTTAATCAGTCCATATTAAATCAAATAGTTTCTAATTATTTATTATCGCAGTGAAGAGAAAAAAAAATAAAAAAAATGTTTAGTGTCAATACTGTGTCAATAGTGCTTATTAAACTGCAAAGTCAGTTGAAATTGTTCTATTTAGTCGTATTTATCGAATATTGGTCGATAAGTGGTCACTGGCGAGACAGTTAGTCAGTCTGATCTGTCCTCATCGATTGCGGAAATTAACATAATGTTCCGATGGCATTGATCGTACATAGTCGGCCAATTCCGTCATTCTTCGGTGATAGCGAGCTGTTGCGAATGACACCCATACAAGGGACATCGCCGAAGAGGCCCGAAGTGAATTTACCATGCCTATCAGCGGAAGTAGAGACTGGTTTCCCGTTCCTTAAGCTCGACTCTCATATACTTGGCCGAAATCGGAAACCAAAGGGATATTTTTTTTCAAGCTCATAGTATGTGGACAAAAGTTGATACCGTTAAGGCTCTTGATGTAGGCTAGTTATATTGTAAGACTGGGAAACATGACTTGGTGAAAGCAGTCTGGCTGTGGTAACACTGCCTCTTTAAGCAGACATCAAGAGAACACATTTTGTTCCTTTTATTTTTAATAAATATGATCAACTTCACAACTGCTAATATAAATAAGGCAAAGCCTCAAGACGGGCGAAGCTAACTTTTTTAAAATAGATCTAAACGATGTGATGCAGGGTTAGCATAATACTGTATGTTTTAATGCACATTGAGCTGAACGAAAAAGAAAGGAAGAATAATTATTCAGCCTGCACTTGCATATTTAGTCCACTAGTGCAACATGACAAATATATTTTCCACACAGGAAGTTATGTAATAAATAAAAATACAGATTTCACATCTCTGGATCTCAAATTTAAATTAAACTGCCATCGTTTGTGTCTAGGTCCAGACTGTCTTTGTTCCAGAATTGTGACATTCCCCCTTTTCCTGTGAAAAAATCCCCTTAAAAAAAATATATATTAGAAAATGTTATATTAGAAAATGTTAAACAGGCTACAGCATACAGGAAAACAGCATACGTTTTGTAATTTGGAATGGTACATTCTTGGTGCCACTTAAATAATAAAAAAAACGGATATATAATTGATGCAAATTTTGTAGCAAAAAAATCCCCCTTCCTTTAAAATCGACGCAAAATTCCCCCCTCTCACTGCCCCGGCCCCATTCCCCCCAATACAGAAAGACGGCCCTGGTTTTGATTAAATAATTGTCTACCAATATAAGCTATAATTACACATGAAAAGCAATGAAGAATCAGCATCTGCATTTGAAACGCCTGACAAAGTTATGCAGGATAAGGTTAAGGATATATCATAGGAGCAGTGCATTACATATTCATCTGACAATGCATCTGTAATGAAAGGGAAGCACAACAGTGTTCAGAGAAGAATTAAGGACAGCAAGCAAGAGGAACATGTTCAAAACCTCTTACCTAGAATGCTTTCAGTGGAAGCCTTTTCAGAAATTACTACAACATTACGAGCAATGCCTTGAAAGCTTGTCAGAAGGAAAATGAAAAGTAGAAAAAAGACGTGTCTTAAAAAGTAAAAACTGACCACAGTTAGTCAAAGTAGCAAAGAATATAGGGTATATGGTCCTAGTTAATGTTATTACCACGATTACAAGCCAACACTGTTAGATAATACTGGAATGCCTGCGGACACCCCTAGCGTGTCGGGCAACTTTGTGACCTTTAAATAAGTGTGGCCCGCGTTTAAAGCCAAAAAAAAAAATATTGATTTGTTGTTGATACATTCTTTTGTAAAACATGTTGATACATTCTTTTGTAAAACATTCACCTTTAAACACTATTTACCTTTACCTTATATTATATATTAGTAGACATAGAGTGCTTCAACTTTAAACCAATATTCATGACTTAATTACACTATTCCTTTCTTTCGAAATGGTTTACATAAATAAATCATTAAACCATCAAAAACATCAACACACTCATGAATCACAGTTGCCATCCCCTTTCAACCGCAAAATAACCGGGAATCTACCGGGGAACAGTTTCACCCGCAATTTGACGTCATCACTTTATGCATTTGTGACCACGTGATGATATTTCGATCACGTGACCCCCCCATGCGATCAAATTGTACTTTATTTCGATAAATACTCTCTTACTTACAGTAAGTATTTATACAATGTTATATTTCTGTAATTAAACGTTTCACTTATGCTTAAAATTCGAAATAAAGACTGAAACCAAAAAAAAGAAAAAAATGAATGAACGTACGAAATTGACTGGTATTCCACTTTGTCTGCCTAAAACTTTGCCCTACATTTGACGTCTGCTGTCCAGCCTACGGATTGAAAATGGCGGCGCGAAACTTGACGAAAAATAAATATCGCATAGTATGTGGGAAAACAAGTAAGTGTTCATACTCGCGTTGCTACCAGAGGGCTTCGCTGGCCGTATCAATGCCAGCTTCAAAAATGTATAAGGTGACATTTATGTACAAATATTTCGAGTCTAAAATGTAAATAAATCATATTCATTTTCTCAAATTGATCAGAGAGAGAATTAAAATAGATAATGTATTTCCAACCCTCGGTATATATATAAGTGTTTTAATCGGAACCTCGGCAGAGCTTCGGTTCCCATAAAAACACGTATACCTCAGGTTGGAATTCATTATCTTCACTGGATACCCATGAAACATTCTTATACTATATATCAGGAGTGAAAAAAAGAATACACTTGTTTAGACTTCTGAGGCAGGTGACACTGGTGTTATCTGCACTGTGGCAGGTGGTGAATGTACTGGCGCATTCATCTTTAAATGGTCAATATTTAAATTGTCGACATTGACTGTGGTTGCAGATCTTGGTCTCGCTCTCATATCTGTCATTACTAGACTACACGTTATGCATATCGTGATATTGTATTTACCCTAATAGTAGCGCTCGGGTGATATGTAAAATACAATGAGGCGCTCTTATTAGGTGTTTATTTTATATTATAAGAGTAATACTTAAAATCAGTTATTGCCAGATTGCATACCACAAATTGAATCTCAGATGTTTTTCACACTAAATTTAAAATATAAACCTTATTTTTATTTTACAAAATTTACAAAAAATCGAAAACAAAATGAATTTTGAGGGATATTTGGATTTTCTATGAAGGTAAGATTTCTAAAAAAGAAGGGTGTGGCTCTATTGCGGGAGGCGCTAGTATTTAGGTAAATACAGTACATGTATTTATATACAATAGTATTTTTTCAGTGCTAATACTATAGTCACTGCTAGAAGGATTATAGTCCCTCCTCCCAAAACCATCAGACAATTCTCATATGGCTAGGTACAATAGAGTGTGTACAGTAAAAAGATTTCTATGTAATTTCGAATAGTCTGCCACAGAGTATGCAAACGCTTTCTAATTATTTTGACAAAGATCAAAGCTAGCACTGTTGGTTATAAATGTAACCTAGTTTCGCGTTACTAGATTTCAGCAATGCACGGGCCGGCTAAATATGTTTCTGACGGACTGTTAATATGTACGTTTTCGCGTGATGTGTATTAGGGGTGCGGCGGTGCTGGATGGGTCTTCGGGTAATATGTTGCGACCGCTTTAAATTTACGGTTCTCGCGTATTTATACTATAATGGGCTTGTATGGGATGATGCGCTGCAGTATTTTTTGGCTGTTTTTATCGACGCTATTAAGTCATATTCCTAATGCCAAAACATATATTTGTTTCCCAATTTTGAGGAAAAGTTTGTTTTGGTACACTGACATTGAGTACAATATGATTCATTTGATCTTAGATAACAGTTAACAGTATTAAAGATACATAAATGTTTTACTGTAATAAATAAATGTTATAAATGTTTTTTTCAGAATTTTATAAAAATAGCGCTAAAATTCCTAGTTGTGACGGTATGGGTTATGTTCCGAATATAAAGAAGAATCAAAGTGTTGAAAGCACTGATGGACTAGGGCTTTGGAAATTGATCAGTTCTGTTGAGTGTACATGGTGTAAGTGCATTTATGAACATAAGTTATGTGTTCTGTGTCGAATTTTGTTCTGTGATGACAAAACTGGCGGAATGCGTCTTCTTGAGTTCAAAGGGATCAGATTGTAATTATTGGAGGGGTAGGCAGAGGGGTAGAATCCCCCCAAATTCATGTTCATTTAATCATTTTGTGTACATGTTCATTAAAGGTCTTCATCATGATCCCTGTATTGTTTCAGGTGCCATCTCGCTCACATCAAAAGAGCAGTGGCTGAAAACAATAAACGTTGCTCCAGCGTAAATGGAGTTTCTACGATAGAATTTGCAGCAACTCTGCAGTTCAGGGTGAGAAGGTTCTAGGCCCATTTTCCATATTTTATCTCGATGTACATTGAGGATGAGCCTGGCATTTCATGCCTGTTAGGCGCCATATAACCTTTCATGTGTTGGTGCGCCTTAAAACCCAATTCAATTCAATTCTAATTATTAAATTCCGACGCTTGCACCGGATAGAAATATGGGCCGTATGAGTTATCCTTTTAAGAAAAATACATCTAATTTTATTATTGTTTACATATTTTGTTTATTGTGGTATGTATTCCATCATTTATTAATTCGGAGCAACATTATTCATATCTGTACAAAGTCGGATTCGAAAAAAAATCTTCTCGATTAATAGTGATCGCGGGTCATGAAATCAACGCGTGATCAGTTCAATATATTGCGTCCGAAATGCCGCTTCTACAGCGTAGTAATGCAATTTGTAAATTCTGCAATTATAACATTTTGACGAAGACTTTCTTTAAGATTGTCTCCATTAGGTGACGGATGTTCCATTTTCCCGCTGATATCGCAAATGTTTACCTCTATTCTTTTTTACTGAAACATAACTACTTTTTCTCGGAAGCATTGGGCCTTTCGACAGTAATATGCAAATGAGCTACTTTAGCCCAAGTTTGCAAAGCTGGATGTACGGGATCTAAACGGGGTTTATAATATTCGAGATAAAATATATCATCTTGTTTCTTGTCTTAGTAGAAAAAAGTATAGGCCCAAACTACACATTCTTCAATTTTCTTTCCATTTCCCACAGCTAATTTACGATTTAGATAGTATTTGTCTGATCCGCAGAACTATTTCTTCTCTACACAAGGCCAGGGCCCCTATGCATGTGATACAGTGAGTGGGATGTGTTTATCTCTTTTATGCGAAAGAACACCCAATCAAAATGACAGCTGACGCTCTGTCTGTTAGCGGAGTGATACATTTCGTCAGTGACGATCTGTTGCGGCTTCTATTGTCGCCCGCTAAGGACTGGGGATTGAAAAGCCCCTAGTCCAAAAACACTGTGACAGGATACATGACAACCGCTTTTACGGGGTCGCCCGTATTTATACTGATTGGGATCATGAGGGATACGTGGTGAATGCTTTTATGGGTCGCCCGTATTTATATTTAAGAAGGTAAGTGTAAAAGATGACAAGGGATACGTGTCGACCGCTTTTACGGATCGCTTGTATTTACTTAATGGGCTTGTAGTGGGGATGATAAGGGATACGTGGCGACTGTTTTTATGGGTCGCCCGTATTTATACTTGATGGGCATGTGTATGGGATAATGGATACGTAACGACCGCTTTTACCGGTCGCCCGTATTTATACTTAATGGGCCTGTATTCGGGATTATGACGGATACGTGGCGACCGCTTTTATGAGTCACTCGTATTTATACTTAATGGGCTTGTATTCGAGATGAGGGATACGTGTCGACCTCTTATTTGGTTTGCCTCTACTTATACGTATTGGACATTGCGTATGTTTGTCTGTATGTGTGTCATCTTCTCGAGTGTGTTTTTTGGATTGTGTTGAAAGAAGGCTAGAAGACTCCCGTTCCACGCGGAGAGTAAATTTCAGAATAGTTTGGACAAAGAGAATCCATAGAGATCTCCATCAGGTGTGGCTGTTGGAGTTGTTGTCTTTTTTAGTGCAAAGCTAGCTCTCCAGATTATTCACAGGGTAGCACAGGCAGCCACATAGTAATGGCTCATCAACACATACTAGGTTATTTAGAGCCGCCCCAGAGACGGGAATACAGGAACATGCCCTACTCTTGCTATCGCATATATTCCAATCGTTCTTTGGAGGCTTGCCTTTGATATAACGGAGCGTCCGGTTTACGCCCCAATCCGTAGTTTCGTGGGAAGCATTGATTGCTTGACAACTTTCCATTTGCAGTTTTCAAAAAATAAGCCATACCCACACCGATAAGATGGGAATTAGACAATTTGTCTAGGTGCATTTCTTTTAAAGGAACTGTTCATTATCTACAGTACATTATACCTACATGTATATAAAGCTAAAACATTGTTTACTGATATAGCTTATTGTACAAACCTGCATTAAGTGTGGTGTCGACATTATTGTCAGTCATTACATTAGTTCCCATGTCATATGCATCGAACAGATCCTGGAACATTTTATCTGGCATCCCTTTAATCAATTCACGAAGGGCTGCCTTTTTAATGAATGGCCCCAGTAGTTAAACGTGGATTTGTGTTTTACTTATATTGCCTACTGATGCTGCCTTGTTGGTTAGAGATTAGATCATGGCGGGGATTTCTTTATTTACACTGTCCTGTTTTAATGGGATGACAGTAGGGTAAGTGTGAGGTTTGGTGCACCCTAGAACCAGTTTAAACCCCCAGTAGCCTACTTTGCCACTGACCGTTCCAAGGCGGTAGCCCTATTGTCAACCCTTTTGTGTTTGTGATGTCGTTTGCATTTATTATTGCTTTTGCCTTCTTGTTTGTCTGTTTGCGTGTTTGTTTCTGTGTTTTGTGGTTGACTGTCCTCCTTGAATGCTACTTTCCCTGTTCGATCTTTTTATATGTCTTTTTATACATTTGATATGTCCCGTTGTTTTATTTCATTTGTACCGTTAGAACCTACTTGTACAATATCGCCTACTTT
Organism: Cyrtodaria siliqua; assembly: GCA_037043455.1. Lineage (NCBI taxonomy): Eukaryota > Metazoa > Mollusca > Bivalvia > Adapedonta > Hiatellidae > Cyrtodaria > Cyrtodaria siliqua. The sequence goes on from JAWPHD010002979.1 coordinate 59,695, forward strand.
AGCCATTGAAGTCATTGTTGATGTTTTGACCAGCAGACGAACTATGTGAAATAACTTCAATGTAATCAAATATGACGAGATGTTTTGACAAGCAGACGAACTATGGGAAATAACTCAATGTAATCAAATATGACGAGATGTTTTGACAAGCAGACGAACTATGGGAAATAACTTCAATGTAATCAAATATGACGAGATGTTTTGACAAGCAGACGAACTATGGGAAATAACTTGAATGTAATCAAATATGACGAAATGTTTTGATTACCCCCACTGAAATGATGACACAAAAAAGACAATAGACTAGATCTAGTAGGCCAAGCATATAGCGACGTCTCCCCAACCCACCACACCCACTCCACGTAAACGTGCAACTGATTACACAAATCCAGGATTAGGGTGTCCGTATAAAAATCATTGACATGCCCTTCATTCCCCCCAAAGTACCACCCACCTACTCCGCTCCCCCAACTCCCACCCCCCCCCCCCCCTACACCACACCACTAATTATACTGTGTTTTATTTTTCACATCTCAGAAACGGGACTTGGTGCGGTGCTGGGTTGCCGTGGGTGGGTGAGTGTGGTTGGGGTCCAACAACAAAACAATGCTCTCGGCCCGTTTTTTTCAGAGATGGCAGTATTCGAGGTTCCCTCAGAATTGCCATTCTTGGTCTGCACCTGGTTTGCGTTTAAAGTTAAATGTGTCATATTTTTGTTTGTAATTGACTGTAAATGCCCCTTGGCAGAATAACAAAGGCTTTATGTACGTCACTATACTGATTGGGTCTTTGTGTTAAAAATCCACTCACCACCGCGCACGAGCATAAGCCATCTACGGATATTTGAGTCGAATTTAGTCGTTTTGCTTTTTAATGGATCTAAACTTCGGGGTACATCAAGTATAGGCCGAGAAAATGCACAACAAGTCAGTTTGATGTTTGATTCAGAGATGGACGGATGAATAGATGTGGTAAGTTTCTTTTCCCTATTTCATTTAATTCAGCCTCATGAGCACACTGCAGTGTTTTATCATTGTTATCTAAGTATTCGGGGAAAATGGTGGAAAAATGCGTTGTTTTATTTCATTTGTACCGTTACATAACTCGTCGATTCATTCATTTTGGTGCAAGGTACCTTATGGTTCTGCCACTCATTTTTAGCTCGAATAGTCAGCAGCATTGATTTCTATGGAACGCCAAAGATGTATTTCTAGGAGCATTGCATTTATTTATTGTGGGTACGTTATTATATTATGTACACATTTTATACTATGATCTGGCGTATGTATTAGCTCTACTATTCGAAGAATAAGACAGCTTATGTACTCACTCCGGCGTCGGCGTCATTGTCGGCGTCAGTTTCGGCGTCCCAGTCCACATCGAGTGTGTCGTCTTTACAGTTTGTTTTTGTTTTTCGTTGTGTTTACAGATCTATATTACTTACATTGTGTGTCCTAGTTAAAGCAGATTTGGCCATGAGCTTTCTTATATTAGTATTTTAAGGGCTGCATAAGTAATGTTGGTTCCCATAATCCATGGGTTCTCATGAAACCCAACGTTTGATAGCTCTTAAAATGCGCAATGCCCAGTTTACATGTATATATCTCTTATATTGCTTATACTAGTTCAATCAAATGTAGGCACTGGTTTCCTTAAAGCATTATCTAAAGGATTTCCAGTGTGCAAACATGCAACCAATAGAGACTACCGCAAACGTGTGTGTGCTTGTGTGTGCCTCATCTGTTTGTTTAGCGTGTCATACAAAACGTGACATTAAAGCGTAAATGCTAACTAAACAACACTATAGATCACAAACAGTTATTCGGACTACCTTAGTTTGAAGGACATACAACAATCTTGAATAAAAAAACTAGGGCTTAGGCTATTAATCCAGCATTATTTTAAATGTAAACGTGCAAGCATATAATGCAGTACTTATTATTAATAAAGATTTACAAATATTCATATGCGTAGAAAACCTAACGCGATGCCGCGGGTCCCTTTTACACTATAATTGTGCTGTCTATGTTACACTGACAGTGATAAATGCAGACATAGACACCCGTGTTGGATACATACACGCTGTACTTAGCATATCGGCATGACTGACAGTGATACATGCAGACATAGACACCCGTGTTGGATACATACACGCTGTACTTAACATATCGGCATTGAAGAAACACTGCAGTTAAGCATGATGTCTAAATAAAACTAATTATAGATTTGAATATGTATACATGCAACGTCCAGTTTAATATGTTCACACATTTATCTAGTCATTGTTACCTTTGAATGATATTCATATCCGCATCCAGTCCTTATAAACGAACAACGCATTTTAGGCTATATATGACTTCAAATTTTCGTGGTGGTCTGCCTCATACCGCCCACCTTACCCTGGGCAGAACCAGTAATGTATAACTTCCGCATCCGTAAGAATCAACACGTTCTCACTTAACAAGTCGAGCTCCCAGTGGGGTTCGAACCCGCAGTGGTGAAAGGCGATAATATTTCAAACGCAGCGTTTTTACCATCACGGCCACAAGACGTTAGAGATATATGAAAGAACGGTACATAGAACGATTTGTAGTCGGGGAGACGTTTTACAGCCAGCACACAGCACTACACAAACGCTAGTGTGAATGTCAGTAAATACTGAACAGGGGATATAATGGAAACAACAAACATAAACAAAAGAGAACAGTATACTTGGTTTTATTGAATCTGCTCATGAGGGGTAATGTACGATGCAACCCCTCTCACGCCCCTACCACTGGCTTAAGCGGTATTTTACTTTAAAGCAACAAAGATTGTGCATGACCGGTAAGTAATAACGATACTGATTTGTGCTCTTTGCAGTTGAAGTGGTAAAAGAACACATGTGTTCTTGTGAAACATTGCATATGGTATGCATATCATTCTGACTTAACTATAATGCTTTTAAAAGTCCGAGAAGTTGTTCTTACTGTCGTCAAGCATATGAACACGAGAAAGAAAGATAAATTGAATTATGAGTATTTCTCTGTATATCTGCTTTTGAAATCAAATAGTTTCCAAGTTTGGTTAAAGTTTTCATATAACTATTGAATGTCTACAAAGTGTCGTTCAAACTTCAAAGAGCCATCCAGCAGCCATTTTCTATTTTTCAATTATCTTCGCACCAACTAGGATACATGCATATATAAATCAATCGTAAAATATAGTGATCATGAAAATAATAAACGTGCGCTTCAAGACACCTGATATAGACTATTAAGAAGAAATTCTTATGTAATATGTCTAGTTCTAGACTTGCCTTTAAGAACGAGTTGCAAATATAAAGGTAATAACGTCCATGCTTAAATAGACCCCATCACCCCCATTTCCGCTATACAAGAACATCACTGGTCCGCATAATTAGTTGTTTTTATAAAGCTGCCGTACTTAACAACTGTACTTTGTCGCCGATTTTGAATTTAGAGAGATCAGCTGGGGCTCCTGTTTTCGTTATTGCCAGAGGAAACGACGATGATGTACAGTATTTAATGATACCCGTTAGTGGTATGCATAATGAGAAAACCTCTGCTCAAACATGAAGCTATATTGTTTCCCTGCGTCTCCAAAATGTCATGATGAGTATTGTAAATGCGATTTTCCTTATATTGCAATAGCTATTACGTGTTCTAAATTTGAACCTCGGAGTATGGTATGCATTATTACATGTACCATTATATATGTATCTAACATCAAGGACTGATATACATTTAAGGACAGTTTGGTGAAATTGTCTAGGGTTTGACACCAACATTTTGGTTACGTAACTAGCTCCAAAATGTCGTTCTACGTTATATATTTAGGATATTCTTTTTCCATTTTAACTGGCAGCTTATATTACCCTACTGATTTGTTTAGAAATGGTGTCCAATTCTGTGCGTTAAGAAAAAGATACCGGTATTGAGTCATTGTGATGACATTTTATGTAAAATCTATATTATTGTTTCCATTACTTACTGACATATATGCAAAGTTAACATCTACCATCATGGCTGATATTTGTTTTAAGATTCCAGTTATCCGTACCAAGGGATATATAACACGATTTATTATAGGTAATACCCATCTTAATAGTAATCTAATTCAGCTGCCGTATCCTTATATGGGTTTGTGTTTGTCTATGGTTAACATATTGTGAATCACGTAGTTGACGATAAGCATGCATTACAACTTTAATTCCAGTGAACTCGTCTAAAACTCTTGAATGGTATCAACACGAACGTTTGCAATGTTCGAAGGTTACCGTTTTACTTGCTGAAATATCGTTTTCGTAGATGAGTCTACTGAAGTGTAGCATGCGATCATTATTATGTGTATATTACCAACACTCTGTAGCGCAGTTGGTTGAGGCATAGTGTTTGTTCTGGGGAAGTGAGGGTTCAAGCGAGCTGATATACTTTTCCTTTTTCTTATTTTAACTATTATATGTTTGAATGGTCTTTTACGTCATTTCAACACATGTAAGGTTATATATTTACGATCGATGTTTTGTGATGGAGGCAGACCATCCACTTTTCCTGGGTAGAACCAGTACCGTACACCTTCCGCCATCCGTAAGAATCGACACTTCCTCACTTACAAGCCGAGCTCCCAGTGGGATTCAAACTCGCAGCGTTGAGAGGTGAGGTTTACAACGCAACGTCGTTAACCATTCGGCCACGGAAACGTTGCATTTTTCTCTCATTATATTGCAAATGGTAAGGTAGCAATGAACAGTTCCTTTACATTTTTCACTTTGATAAAGCAATCTTATAATTACACATGATAGTAGTGAACAGTTTATATGTGTTGTAATGCACACGCTAGCGCACACGTATCCCTTACAGGTGAACAATTGTATTTATGTGCTGATGTGTACTTCTAGCACATCGTGTTACCAGGATGAAATGTAATCAATATGTAAGGCATGTCAAGGTATCTAAACAGATAGAAGCGAGGTCGCCCAAACTGATTGTTTTGTAGGAAGAACTGATAGTAAACATCAAAAAGAATGTGTCTTGTAAAAAAAAACGGTCGTGTCGTGTTTATGTCAACGTGACAATTTTTTTTTTCAATATTGTTTTAACATCCGTGACTTGATCTATTGTTATGTTAAATTGTTGTCCCTCGGCCGCTATTTTACGCTTGCGTAAAACCTTCCTTGTTTCATATTTTGTATCATTACTTTTTAATTTGCAACACAGCTTTTATAGGCATCTCACACAGACAGAACTTGATGAAAGCTGTAGACCAGTACTGAAAGACACACCTTTAGTTAGCTAACAGTCTTCACGGAAACTCTTAATTAGCGGCTAAAGAGAGCTTTTTAAGGCGCCAATCATTAAAACACTTTAAACACCTCTAAATTATTGCTCTTCGAGCTACCTCGATACGAATGTATCTCTTGTGGATGGATCTATGAAGTTATAACGTTTTACAGGTCGACAGTTTAAATTAGATCTTCATTGTTTACATAATTTATGAAATTTGCTTTACTTTTAAAATGTTTGTTTTTATTCTAAGTCGCTTTTATTTCTTTCAGACAATAGCATCTGAATTCAACACACGAGATATTCAAAATAACACAAACAGAAGCTGTAAAAATGCATAAGCCACAATATCAGTAGCTGTTTCAGCTGCACAGGCAACACCAACAAAAGTAGCTGTATAAACTGCATCATCAGTAGCTGTATAAGCTCCATTAGCCACAAAACAACAGTAGCTGTATCAGCTGCATCAACGGCAACAACAACAGTAGCAGTATAAGCTGCATCAACAACAGCAACAACATTTGCTGTATACGCTGCAACAGCAACAACAACACCACCAGTGCCCGTATACGCTGTATCAGCAACAACAACACCAGTAGCTGAATACAACAACAGTAGCTGTATACGCTGCATCAGCAGCAATAACAATAGATGTATACGCTACATCAGCAACAACAACACCAGAAGCGGTATACGCTGCATCAGCAACCACAGAATCAGTATCTCTATACGATGTATCAGCAACAGCATCACCAGTAGCTGTATTAGCTGCACAAGCAACAACAACACCAGTAGTTATATAACAACTTGTAAATTTATATTAATAATAAATATTTTCATTATTTTCTTAGTTTACACTTTTCTTGACCCTTCTCAGCTTTCTAATATATTGCCATACTGCTTTAATGACTAGCAGTCACAATTGAAGACAATAATAATAATAATAATAATAATAATAATAATAACTTTATTTCAAGAATGTAACATATTAAGACATAGCATTTACAAAAAAATACAAGTCTTGTTTACAATATGGTCGTCTATAAAACTACACAATGTTACAATAAATGCATATAGTGAAAGATAAAACAGTACATGCATCATTATATAACTTCAACCAGACAGACACATTTATTATACTTGTAATGTAAGGTTACAAAATACAATGGAGTTTCATTCTTTCATTAAAAGAAAGGATCTGTATTTAATCTTAAATGTAATTAAAGAATGTGAAGCTCTTATGTCAACGGGAATCATGTTCCAATTACCATTCCTGAATATCAAAAAGTACGTTTAAGAATATTTGTTCTAGGTTTAAAATGAGCTATATCCTGCCTGGCGGCAGATGCTAAGTTATAATTTGAATTTGAAGAGAAGGTTATTCAATTTGTTATGTAATCCGGAGTTAAATTGTTAAGTGATTTATAAATCATAATTCCTGTGTGCATTGAATTCATAATTGTTTAAATAAATTTGCTAATTGTTAAGTATATTTCAGATTTGCATCTGATGTAAGAAATGCTAGTGTCTGTATAAAGGTACAAGACGGTGTCGTTAATAAAAGGAGCCTATTGTCGACTGTTTATTATCGTCTTATAAGCAACAACAACACCAGTAGCTGTATACGCTGCATCATCAGCAACAACACCAGTAGCTGTATACGCTGCATCAGCAACAACAACAACAATATCTGTATACCATTTTATGATTTTAAGTGGCGAATGTTTATTGTCGTCTGCAACAAAATAGATTTTGGAACTAATAAGGTATGTAATTATGTTTTTTAAAGTGCCGACTCCACGCCACCCCACAAAATCTCCGATCGGGGAAACATTGATAGGTACATCAGTCATAGAGGCGCACGTGTTGCTTTCGCCCGTGCGAGCATTTATTTCTGACACATACTGCGCTTATAGTCTTGCTTGCCATCGAAAAGGTTCAAGTTGAAATAGTTAACATGTATATAAATGCTATCAAACTTAACATTTGTATTTGTTAAAACTTGAAACTAAATATTTATATAGTTATTTGTCTGTTCAATTACAGAGTCACTGTGTCAATCCTACAATGTACGTGCCACTTACATGCTATCATACAATAGCTTCCAGTAGGATTCGAACCTGCTGTGGTGTCAGGGGAGAAGGTTTCAATCGATGCGTCTTTACCCTCTCGACCACAGGTGTGAATTATATAAGAGGTAAGGAACATGATTACTAAGTAAATAATGTATGTCAAATTATTCGACAAACAGTCATGGTTTAATTTAGTAAATATGCAATAATGGTTGGTATGTTATGTTTGTCAACGTAATTATTTTGTGTTTTATAGGCTACTAGTTATGAACATCGGCCATTTAATAAACGAAATGGATGTTTGTTTGCAAATAATTGAATTAATTAATGTTTAAATTAGCAAATTTAATTTGTATACTGTTTAAAACTGTAATGGTTAAAAACATTCTCCACACAAATGAAAGGAACTATTATTAAATATATAGATTGTATATAATTGTATCCTAACAAACAAGTGATATAGGTTATTAATTTTGTACAATATGTTAGTTGTGAATATTGTATATTTTGACTGTCAGTCATATGTATATCCTCATTGGCTATTTGCCTAATGGAATTTTGATAATAAACTTGTAAACTTGTTAAAAACTTGTTTCCAACGTTTCACTAAATTGAACCAAGATAGAACATGAATGAATGAATGAATAATTGAATGACTGAATATTGTTTAACACGTCCACACATAAATATGTCAAATAAAAAAATATATGAAAAATTAGCAAAAATAAAATAGTAAGGTATTAAACATTCATGTTAAAATATATAGGTGAAACTATTAACAAATACGGACGATAGGGTAAAAATATCAACTATGCATATGAACATGATGGAGATTAAGAAATGGAGCATTTTAGAGTTTGACTTTTGAACTTTTAACATTGTTGACTTCTTACAATCATCTTGCAGTGCAAGAACATATTTTCAATAATCATGATAATTACATTTTTAATGGTAAACACGATAGTTACTCCATTTTCAAGAAACCGATAACCCAGAATCTGGGCGTTTGTGTCAAGATTGTGTCCCAAGGACACATTTTTAAGTTTACATAGTGGCGAATATGGTGGCGAATGGGCTTACGAATGCAATTCGCCACCAATTCGCAATGATCACAAGGTGATCGCCAGACATTCGTAGGTGTTCGTAAGCATTCGCGGTCGTTCATGGGGTGTTGCGAATATTAGGAACATGCTCCTAAAATTCGCCAGGTAAGGCCTCACTTTTTTCAGTATTTCTTCAGGCCAATCTTATCATTTTCGGCGAATTTGCCGCGAATTTCAAATTTTCATATTCGCAAGAATATTCTTCACTGTGTGAGAGAGGCATTATAGCAGACTAAAGTCGATACTTTACACATGTGGTATTAGTAAAAATTAAAAACAAAATTTTGTCTTGAAATAGTTAACATGTAATTCAATGCACAGATGTTTTTAATCAAACAGGTCGCCCTTATACGATTCATCACTGGCCACATCTATGCTTGCTGAAATGTTATGGCTCATGGTAATGGAAGGTTACAGAAAACAACGTCTCTCTGGGCTAAACCAGGTAAATACATTAATTTTATACTTAGTGTCATACTAATTGAGGATTCCTCTGAAAAATTGGTATGACATAATGCGTGTATCTATAATAAATAATAAACAACCCTGATTCGGACGCAAATGTGAAATGCTCGAGTAATATACAACAATGTAAAGAAACGATTTAACGTAAACAAAACGGACGAACTTGTAATACTTTGAAAGAACGGACATCTATATTTGAAACTGAAAGGAAACTTCGAAATGTTCAAGCTAAAACCATAAAAAAAACAATTGACTTCAGTTAATAGTTGTTACACAAGCTGAAATGTGCCTGTGTTCAATAATCAAGGGCAATAACTCCAAGTCGAACTTGTCAAACTTCTTTTTAAAACATCAAGGGTAATACCTTTGTACGTCACTCGTTAATTGTGCTCATTGTGAAAGCCTATCGAGATGTGATTAATAGTGATTAGCCTTCAAACTAAACGTTTGTAAAATCAGATCCATTATCCATTATCATGGAGACAATCAGACATTCGTATGTTTTGATACTCAATGGCAATAACTCAGTAAGGCACTCAATGTTGGTCATTGTTGAATTTGTCTGGCATATTTTCATATAAAAACACACACACAATATGTTGAAAATCGGAATGAAGTTATTGTTTATTTTCAACAAATCAAGGGCCATAACTCAGTTAAGCACGTGTTAATTTTGCACTATTTTAAAATACCTTATTGATATACAGTATCACACTAAAGGCCCCCAACACGGACTGTCTCGCCTGTCGGGTTCTTGCTCATGCACAGTTAGTATTAGGATGGTAGTGGGAGAGAGGTAAGTATAGTGAACGTCTCTGTTTGGGTGTAAAAAACATGGGAAACAATAAGACGAGCTCTCAAAATTATTTTCTACTTTATTCATACCGTTATTCACACCAATAAAAGCAGGCCAGGTAACTGCTTTTGTTTTTGACCTTGAAGATGTGCCAAATTATTCTGGAATCCTTCCTTGCATGCACGTTTCTCTCCAGTATGTATGCACAGGTGTAAAAATGGTTTCTGTCTAGTATCTATGCACACGTGTAACGAACGTTTCTCACAAGTATGTTTGCAAATGTCTAACGAACGGTTTCTCTCAAGTATGTATGTTTCTGTCGTCAGTATGTTTTGACAAATGTAACGATTTATCATTAGTATGGTTTCTGTCCAGTATGTATTAAAAAGTTTAACAGTTTCTCTCCGATATGTATTTACCCGTAGAACGGTTTCTCTCCAGCAGGTATTCACACTTGTACCGTTATCTCGTCAGTATGTATACACAAGTTTAACGATTTCTGATCAATATGTATGCACAAGTGTAACGAACTGTCTATCAGCAGTATGTACGTATATGTGTAACGGTTTCTCTCCAGTATGTATGCACAAGTGTAACGAACGGATTTTGTTCTGGTATGCATGAAAAATGTAACGAACGGTTTCTCTCCGGTATTTATACACACGTGTAGCTAACTGATTCTCTCTGGTATTTGTATGCACAAGCGTAACGAATGGTGGTATCTCGTCAGTATGTATGCATATGTGTTACAATCGCGTTCGTTCTTTCACAGTGAAACGGTTTTTAGTCAGTATGTATACACAAGTGTAACGATGTCTCGTCAGTATGTATTTGGTGTAACGGTTTCTCATCAGTATCTTTGCACAAGTGTGACGAATGCATTCTCTCCAGTATACATTCACAGTGTAACGATATCTCGTCAGTATGTATGCACCAGTGTAATGCTTTATCGTCAGTATGTATGTACACATGGTACGAACAGGTTGTCTCTGGTAGGCATGCACACGTGTAACGAACAGCTTGTCACGAGTATGAATGCACAAGTGTATAACGATTTCTCCTCAGTATGTATGCACAAGTGTAATGATTTATCGTCAGTATATATGTACACATGGTACGAACAGGGTATCTCTGGTAGGCATGCACAAGTGTTACGAAGGGTTTCCATCTAGTATGTATGCACAAGTGTAACAAACGGTTTCCATCTAGTATGTATGCACAATGTAACATACGGTTTCTCATCAGTATGTATTAACAAGTGTAACGAACAGTTTCTCTCAGGTATATATGCACACGTGTAAGGTACGCTTTCCTTCCGGTATGGACATGTGTAAAGTTTTCGCTCTGGTATTTATGCGTAAGTGTAATGGACGGTTTCCCTCCAGTATTTATGCACAAGACTAACGAATAATTTTTCTCCAGTACGTGTACACAGCTGAATACACAACTGAATACACACCGGTGAAAAACCGCTACACACTGGAGAAAAACCGATACACTTAAACATACATGATGGAAACAGTTACGCTTGTAAATACACACTGGAGAGAAGTCGTTACACAAGTAAATAAATACATACTGGAGAGAAGAGTTACTAATCTGATCTAGCTGATGTTCGAACTTGTCCGAACTTTCATTGACACGAATATGCATGTCATTTACAAGATCACAATTCAATTCAAGACATGGCAATCTGTTTCCAGTTCCCATTTTTCAATGGGCGGGGTGGCAACGTAAAACAAACATGCTATAACTTAATTTTATTTACGCATTATTTTGACCGAAACACTAATCACTTAAAACTGAATACAAACGATTTATAACAAAACGGATTTATAACAAAATGACAACAAAAGAGGAAATATAATATGTACACACTAGTATATACATTATACATCTGTCCACAATATACATGTAGTATGCATTATACATCTGTCCACACTAGTATATACATTATACATCTGTCCACACAACTATATACGTTATACATCTGTTCACATTATTATATACATCATACATCTATCCATACTAGTATATACATTATACATCTGTCCACACTAGTATATATATTTTATCATATAACGTCCCTTGTTAGCAGTGTCGAACACCCATTTAATATTCTATTGTATGACACACGTGTAATACAACTTGGAACGATTTTGGTTGGTTGAGTTAAACCTGTAACACTACGCAAGTTTATTAACTGAAACTATTTTATTTATTACAAATTCACCCAGATCTGAGTCATACACTTATTATTTGTGACAGCTTATACAAATAATGCACGTTATAGAAAACATTGTTGTTGGTTTGTTAAAATGTTGGCGTAAACTGCTATTTTGTAAAGAGGTAAAAGACGAACTCTTTTCTACGCAACGTTATGTGTGAGACGCGACGTTACGACGTCAAATATTTTATGACGTTTTGGCGCTAAAGTGTGTCTGACATCGTGGCGGTTTTATGTCCATCTGAATTAATTTTTATTAATTTGATTGGAATGTTATTTGATAAAAAGGATCTTAAACTCGTTCCCATTCCATATAAGATTTGTGAAACTCGTTATGAATGATTTTTAATTTTAACTCGCCAAAAGGCTCGTTAAAATTAAAATAATTCATAACTCGTATGAAATGGGAACTCGTTTAAGATCCTCTATATACATCTGTCTGCACTAGTATATACATTATACATCTGTCCACACTAGTATATATATTATACATCTGGCCGCACTATTATATACATTATACACCTGTCCATACTAGTATATGCAATACTTCTGTCCACACTAGTATATACACTATACATCTGTCTACACTAATATATACGTTATACATCTGTCCACACTAGTATAAGTATAATAATTCTGTCCACACTAGTTTATACATTGGTAGAGTATATATATTATACACCTATATTTGTCCTGAGATTCCGTCATAATAGGGTGGAAAAGATGCTGTATAATTTACATTTAAACGGCATCTCACCAGTATGTATAACTAGGTGTATGTACTTTATGTATTGGAAATGAAAAGCTTATACACGATCGTTTATTTGTATACACCAGTATGTATAACTAAGTGTATGTACTTCATGTATTGGAAATGAAAAGCTTATACACGATCGTTTATTTTAATACATCAACTAATGTTGTATAGTTCTGGTAAAACTGTAATTATGTTTTCAATCATTTCTGAACATTAACACCAACTCACGAAAGGGTCACTGGAAGACATGTCACATTTAATTAGTGACAACGGCATTTCTGAAGTCTGGTAGTATGTACAAACGTGTGGGTATAATATGCCGAAGTTTATCTCACCATAATAAAATGACCTATTTGATTCTAATAACTGTTTATATCGTCAAAATATTTAGAGCTCACATCATGTATTATTTTTTATAACTAGAACGTATAATCATACGTTTATTGCGAGTCCCTCTATGCGTGAAGGTCTCGTTACATTACGTATACATGACCATCTTCCAGTGTTTTAGGTTGTTTTTATAGCCGATATTGGGTCATATTCCCAATGCCAAAACATTTTTTTCCCAATTTTGAGACAAAAAATCCCAACTGAAAGAAGGAAAAGAAAAACACACAGAAAAGAATCAAATGTTTGACAAGTATTGAGTATGAAATGCTTTTAAATGCCGCTGTTGATTATGTTTTACTGTAAACAGTATGAAAGATACAATTATGAAATGAATGTTTTATTGTTTTGTTTCCCAATTTTATGAAAAATCGCGCTGTAATTCCCAAATCTGACTGATCTCAAAATATAGAAAAATGCACCGTCTTCTCACTAATTCGTATATATGCATATGTATTTACAGAGTCGGTCTATGTGTAAAGGTCTCGTCAAAATAGTGTACACTTCAACGGTCTTTAGCCAGTATGTACACAAATATGTTTCTTGAGAGTCCCAGCAAATGTTTCGTCACACTGTGTACACTTCAACGGCCTTTGGCCGTTGGCCATTATGTTTCTTGAATGTCCCAGTAAATGTCTCGTCACAATATTTACACTCGTGTATGCATAAGCACGCGTTTATTGTTCCATCTTATCTGTATGAACTGCATAAGAGTTGTTCGCCAGTGTGTATTAGCATGTAATTTAAAGGTCAGTTTGACTTGGTAAATTCTTAACTACACTTATATGTATCCCGGTTGTATGAACGGCTGAACGCGCATGTGTTTGTTAAGATTATGATAAAATCCTTATTGCACATGTAACACTTATATGATGTCTCGGTTGTATGTATGGGAATATATTTTTAAACACTGCTTGACTCGATAAAGTCCCTAACCCGCCATCAACAGGCACGTTTTTACACATATGTACACCGTTTCTAAACCTACTGACGACGACGTATACATATATCACTTACATATTTTGAGAATCCAAACTCTATAGACACAATATAAACGGCTTTAACCAGCCAAGCCAAACCAAATAACCGGAGAGACGAATTAATTCATTTTACGCATATTCAATCACGGGTATTTTAAGAACCGATACTTTTAATCGTCACATACACATTATCTGACCTGAACACATGGATAGAGTTTTGATACGGTTGTTTAAAATAATTTTGCCGTTATTTGGCGGGTTAGATTCTTCAACTACACTAATATGGTATCTCGACTGTATGTATGCGTGTATGTACTTTAAGATTGTCTGAATCGATAAATCCTTTACTGCACATGCTAAATGTATATGGTGCCTCACACGTTTGTATGTGCACGTGCTCGTTAAAACTGCCCGACTCGGTCAATACTTTACTGCAAATGCTACACTTATATAGTGTCTCCTCTTTATGTATGCGTGTTTTGTAAAAGTGTCTGACAGGAAGAATCTTTTACACGACACACCACCCCTAAATGATTTCTCGTTTGTACGCATGCGCATGTTTTTATAAGCTGAGTCGACTGGATAAATTCTTTACTGCACACACACAATTTAAATGGTGTCTCGCCTGTGTGTGTTTTTAATCAGCATATCTAGATAAATCATTTACTGGACATGATACACTTAAAAGATGTCTCGCCTGTATATATGCGCAAGTGTTTTGTTTGTTTTGCGTTTAAGTCATTTTCCAAAATAATTTAGGCTATGTTTGACTTTTTTTTTGGTTTGTTCGTGGTGGAGGCAGACCACCCACTTATCTTTGGATACAACAAGTATTGCATACCTCCTGCCAGCGATGCGGTCTCACAATTGAACTCCCAGGGGGATTTGAAAAAGCAGCGGTGAGAGAACAGTATTCAAACCAAGTGGCTTTACCCTCTCGACCACAGATTCGCAGGTTATACCATTGAACTGAATTAATCCTTTATTGCACACTCTACAAGCATATGGTGTTTCACCTGTATGTATGCTCATGTGTTTTTTTTAAGATTGCTTTTAACTTTGAAATTCCTTCAATGCCCACTGGTCTTAATTGTTATCTGCTTTGTATGTGTGGGTAACTCGGTTACAGCACACGCTACACTAGTATGGTACTAGTCTGTATGTATGCGCATGTGTTTTTTAAGAATGCCTGACTCCTTGCCAGATTCCTTTACTGCAATAGGTGTCTAACCTGTATGTATAAGTATGCGTTTTTTAAGACTGCTTAACTCACTAAATCTTTTACTGCAAAGGATACGTCTCGCCTGTGTGTATGCGCATGTGTATTTTAACGCTACAAGTAAATGGTTTCTCGCAAGTATGCGTACGCAAGTGTTGTTTAAGAGAGTCTGATAGGGAAAATCCCCTACTGCACACGCTACAGTTAAATGGTGCCTCGCCGTATGTATGCGCATGTGATTTTTAAGCCGTTGCGACCGGGAAAAGTCTTTACTCCACACGCTACACTTATATTGCGCATCGCCTGTATGAATACGCATGTGATTCTTAAAATGTTGTGACCGGGTAGACCCTTTATTGCACACGCTAAAATATAATGGTGTCACGGCTGTATGTATGCTCATATGCCTGTTATGACTACTCGACCTCAAACATATTGTGTAGCACAACCTGCATTGAAACGTTGTCTGTGTTGTATGTTTGTCAATCTATATTGAAAGATTTCTTTGCGTGAGTTATAGCGTCTGAGTGAGATGTCTGAAACAAAATAAATGAACTCAGTTGATAATACTGCCTATAGTAATATGTACTTCTTTATACTCAAGCATTGTACGTCATATAACTGATTTCTGACATATCAGAACATATTAAAATGGAAGACGTCAGAATAACGAACACATGAATCGAGACGAAGTATTTGATTACAATGTCCACTGTTTATTTTAGAAATGCATGATAAATAACAATCATGAGCTTTAAAGGCAGTACATTAGTTTGTTTTGTGTGTGTTACACTGATCAACAATAATTAAATGATCCATAAAAACACATTGTCAACATCCACTTTGGACCTTGGAATTGCTTGTATACCAATGTCGGTGACGTGCACTACGCCTTGTAATACCTGAAGACATCGAGAATGTATATTATAGACAAACACACGAGTCTTGTCAACACTCTGTCAAGCCTCTGAAGCACATGTGTTTACATGTGACCTCTTTCATTCAAACAATTTCAGGGATTTAGCCCAATTGTTCAGTATGTGACCCAAAAATCTGAAAAGTAAGCATATGACCAACACATGATTGAGTAACAATATATTAAACGAATCCCTACTTACATTGCCAATCATTTTAAGACGCCAGAAGAAACAATTAGTTTGTATTAAATCTGTTTTCATGCTAGATCTACTCGCCTTTTGGCAAATATTCTGAGGTAACCAATATACAAATGCATACTAGTAATACTAGACGTCGTTGTAACCTAAATACTACTTACTAGTAGAACTAGTATTATGTTACAACCATTTTACAATTATGTTACAACGATGTCAAACGTAACGGTAGTTACCCACACTCACTGCTTCTAACAAGGGCATAGCATACATGTCTATGAGCGACGAAACGATTGTGCATTAACGACAGAAAAAGAAAATAGAACTAAAATAATCCGGATTATTTTTACATGTATCTTGCAGTTTAATCTGTTTACACTTTTATCTGTGACAGTGCTATATTTGAATAATAAATACTAACTTGATAAAAGTATGTATTGATCCATACTCAGCGTATGTCATACTCAAGGTCATGTGTGTATTGACTAAATCACATACATTTATAATTCAAGGGTATTACTGCCTAGAAAAATGTGTAAACATATTATACTGAAAGTGTTTTGCAAAAATATTCAAGATTATTTGAGTTCTAATTTTTATCTTTTTCAAATAAAATCTCAAGGTTTACCACTACTAATTACATGTAAACCTCCGAGGTGTAGTCGAATGTAGTCGAATGTAGTTCATATAATAAAAAATAATCCCTCCTTTTTTGATGGAAATGGGCATTATAAGTAGGGGAAAACTGCCCATTTTTGTTCGATTTTGTGGTTGCATGTATAAGAAGCATATTTATAGGTTTAACTGGATCACTGATGAACATTTTCGAAATTTCGACTCTATGCTTACACTTCGTGAGCAACCATCACTGAAAACAGCTATACCCTTTACCTGTTTAGTAAACAAACAATAACCTTCTTACACGTCTTGTGACCCCACCTATTCTGGTGATTTTTCAAGTGGACAATTAGTTTTATATATGAAAATTACACTGCTGCATTATCCAGTTGCAGCAAATCAAGATGTGACACTTTAACATTGGTGTCTATTGGGAACATAATAAGTGGTTTCATATCTATAAGAGATACGTGCAGTAATTAGGACTCGCTCATATTCGTACTTTTCCGATAACAATTGATAAAATAAGCTCAGAAATAAGTTTTCCATAGTGTTTAACATAGGTTTTGAGCGTTTTTAGTTTTGGTAGGCATGAAACCACTAAATCTTTCCCCTAAACCCCTAAAACAGGATACTGTGAAAATGAAGATGTGTGTAAAAGGTAAAATAGTAATCCTTATCATTCAAACTCGACTTGGTAGCGTTCAGCTGGTATCAATTTTGATTTTAGCGGTATTTTTGTCATTATTGAGCTCGTATTCGCTACTATAATTAGGTGTGGTACCAGAATTTTGAAGAATTTGCTTAAACAAAACAATTTTGGCATGAAAACCGAATTAATTGGCATATTCATCATCCTAGTTGTACCTTAAATGCATATGTTATTAATGTCCATTGACTGTCCTAAACATCTGATCTATTTAATATGGTGTGTTGCAGTCTTGGCCACCCAAGTGTTTTCTAAGAATAATACATCCTCATTTGCGTATATTTATATAAATACGAAACTTAGTAAACTTTATTATAGATATATGTGAAATCTAGTTTTATTTTCACTACCAGAACTACCAATTTTCAATGCAAAAAAAACAACAACTGGTTTTAGAAAAAAGCTGTTACATTTATAGCTTTTACTTGGAAATGTTCTTACTAATAAAATGAGCTTTAGTTTTAACTAATTGGTGATGTTTTTTAAGTTAAATTGTTATCTTTACGGTACTGTATAGTAAAGATGTCAGTTTGACGGGTCATATACTTTTTCTTCCGATTTTTTCTTTTCATAAAGTCATAAAATGACTTGAACATAACTAAGATACTCGTCTTTGTTTATTGAAATCGGATACGTTTTTTAGAAGTCAGGATGAGTTAAAAATAGCACAAAAACAAATTCTATAAACCCTGATTATAAGGCGTACAATACAAATAGCATGTGTTGTTTTGTCGTGAAGAAAATAGTTTATTTCATCTCGAAGTGATTGAACGCGTATATTTTCACAAATTCTTCGTGAACATATAGAGTCTGCTCACCCCAAAAAATAAACATCATCTATATATCTATAATAACTATCACAGGTGGCTGTATCGGTGTTGGGAACTAAAAAAAAAAGAAAAAAAAGAAGGAATCGTGTTATTTGTTGAAAACATTTTCCTGAAAAGAAATGTCCAGTATCGTAGTTATAGACTTTTTTAAAAAAAAAAAAATTGTTTTATTTATTTATTTATTTATTTTTTCAAATTTTTTTTAGTTCCCATCACCGATACAACCACCTGTGATAACTATTATGGTGCGTCACTTTTTCTTTGTTGTCCGTCACGGTGTAGTAATGGTAGATCGTCGGCTTCGCGTGCTGGAGGTCGATGATTCAGTCACCGGCTTTATGGGGGAGGAGGGGGTCTGGCTATAACATTTATAAAAATGGTATTAATGGCTCCTTTGATTCTATTGCATATCTAAGTCTTTCTATGACAAGACATTTCTATTCATGTTAAAACATGTTATACGACAAACATGTTGGCAATACTCCTTTTAATATAATACTTAACGCCAATAAAAGTGCTTTTTTTTATTTTATGTTTATTTTTAATTAAGATGTCTCCAAGATCGATTGCATAATTCCGATTTTACTTCTTTCAATACATGAATTTGATCGGTCACCAGATTTATAGGGAATTTGGATAATTTCTAACATGTACATAACACTACAGTCGATCTTGGAAATAAATACAAAATAAAAAAAACTTGCACTTTTAATGGCGTTATGTATTGTTAACTGCAGCAAGATTAATTAGTTGTATATGTGTGCGGCATCTGATGGAATCACATTTATATTTGGTGTCGGTAATACGGATATCGTGATGGAAGCATTGTTATACGAGGGTGCTTCAAAAAGTTCTGTCACTAGGCATATATCCTTTGAACTGGATATTACACTGAGATAAAGTAGTGTATTTATAATACTACTGGGTTCGCTCTCTTAAATTCCACAACAGAAATGCAACATTTCCGGTTATTTATACCCCTGAATTACCTCCCCCTACAACACCTTTTGGATACTGGCATCTCTGAAAATGTCCTTGTTACAAAACGTTGTAAAAATTATTTGAATAACTCTTTGCTTTTAAATGTTCTTGTACGCCATCTGTTGTTATTCGTCCATAATCTATAAAAAATGATTGTCAAGAATTCGGAAAGGTCTTGCTGCAAACCAGATATGAGTGAATGCATATCCTTTAATTTTAGCATAAATAACACTGATTTTCTTCATTTTGTTTACGGAAATGTTATAATATCTTTTAAATGTCGTAATTATTCTCAAAGTATTAATATGTTTTCATATATCTTTACAAATTCTAGTCCTTCAGTGTTTAAATTTTATATTCAACACACTATTGTAGTATTCTGTACAATGTTTAGTGAAAATATTGATCATCCAAAAACGCTATTTCAGAAGACTGCCCTTCCACTTAATGTCCATTTATCATTAAATTAATTTTACACGTTAGCTTAAAAAGTTAATTTCTAAGACAATGCCTTTTCATCTACCATGCTTAAATTCTAAATCTTATAATGCACAGATATAACTAGTAATGTATGAGAAATTTCAAAGGTCTTCGACAAGTACTTAAAGAGAAACAGGCATTTAAAAACGTAACAATTAACATACCTAAAAAAACTCAGGAAGAAAATACCTCAGTATGTATAAGTGATGTGTATTAAATGTTCCCTAACTTTCGTCACACAAAAGATACAGCATTCATTTTACCATCAATGGAATGGTATTGAGACTTTCTTTCGTTTGGTATCAAACATCAACACTCACAATGAGCACATAATGGTTAAAACGCGTTGGTGACAGAACGTATTGCATGACCCTCGTATACAATAATACGTTCAGTAATTATCGTTAATTATTACATTTCGTGCTCGTAAATATGGTTGAAAGCAAAGACGTTATTAATATTTCAGAATGCATCATCGATTTTATTGTCGAAATGGAAAACTATTTGTAGACCAAACTAGTATAGTAAAATTAAACCTGTTTTACCTACGGAAGGACATCCCTAAATTTACCCTACCGTTACATCAATAAAGTATTCATTTATAAATTAACAACTTGCCATATCAGGAAATGATTGGCAACAACTATCTTACAAAGATGTCAAACTCAACGTTACCAACCCACTGCTTCTAACAAGGGCATACCATACATGTCTACGAGTGTGGAGACGATTGTGCATTAACGACAGAAAAAGAAAATAGAACTAAAATAATCCGGAATATTTTCACATGCAACTTGCAGTTTAATATGTTTCTCCCTTTTATCTGTAACTGTGCTATACTTGAATAATAAATACTAACTTGATAAAAGTGTTTTTCGGCAACGATAGCCGGTAACAGAAAGTCGTCTGCCCTGACTATGATAACTACTGATGAGTGACATTCATTTCCGGATAGTATGTAACTATGAAGACATGATGGGGTTATATTGCAACACGGAGTTGGTCTGGATAGTACTGGCCTAACCTCCACAAAGAAGAACGAAAAAAAAGTTCTTATTTCTTGACGACCGTTGGGATCCATTTCACAAATGTTTTTTTTGGGCATAATGCTTCAATTATCAGCCTTTCCTCCCAAGAAAGAATGACGCATGCTAGCTCAGCCCTCACCAGACTATGTATATAATAATAATTAGTCATTACATTAGCTAGTCATTACAATCTAGTCATCTTAGTCTGGGGTACTAAGTCAGTTATGCCAATAAACTTTATAAACATAGTTCCTTCTTTGTCACCTTTACTATCCATGTATGTAGATTAAGCATAAAAGGAAGTTTATGTAATAAACGTGGTTTATGAGAAATCGTAATACCATACACCCATACACTTTGCTTCTCACCAAAACAAACCTACTTTCGATTCTTTGTTTACAAGCAATACTTCCGGTTACAGTTACTCATTAACATTTTAGTCACATGACTAAATTCAGCCAAACAGCATCCTCTCATTATTTACATCTCGGTAGTTACAGTAAACTCTGTATATCGTCGCTTCTAACCGCCATCCATCCCCACCACATCTCCTTGTTGAGCAATGCCTACTGGTTTAGTATGGGGCAGCATGCTTCTTTGTTCAGAGGGCATAAGGCTTCAATTATCAGCCTTTCCTCCCAAGAAAGAATGACGCATGCTGGCTCAGCCCACACCAGACTATGTATATAATAATAATAACTAGTCATTACATTAGCTAGTCATTACAATCTAGTCATCTTAGTCTGGGGTACTAAGTCAGTTATGCCAATAAACTTTATAAACATAGTTCCTTATTTGTCGCCTTTACTATCCATGTATGTAGATTAAGCATAAGTTACTATGTAATAGGTAATTTGTGTCAAAAAATGCCGAAACATCAAACACGCTTGTCCCAAACAAAAGGCAGCGTTTAATATTTAAATCTATCTAAATAAATCTATATCGTTCTAAGAACCATCTTTAAAAGTATATGATATAAAGCCACAAAAACTATATAAAATATCAACTAGAACTTTCAATTAAGTGATTGGTTTGACATGACTTCTAGCAAATGGTTACATTTTCAGTACATACATGCAATATAGCATTGGTTTGACATGGCTTCTAGCAAATGGTTACATTTTCAGTACATACATGCAAAATAGCATTGGTTTGACATGGCTTCTAGCAAATGGTTACATTTTCAGTACATACGTGCAATATAGCATTGGTTTGACATGGCTTCTAGCAAATGGTTATATTTTCAGTACATACATGCAATATAGCATTGGTTTGACATGGCTTCTAGCAAACTGTTACATTTTCAGTACATACATGCAATATAGCATTGGTTTGCAAACAACGCCGACACAGATGATATGATTGGTATACGCTCACTAATGTGTTTCATTAATGTGCTTAACCGCCTTACGTATGTGTATTGCTTGATTTATACGACTCACGTATGTCGGTATTGATTTGTTTATACGAATCACGTATGTTGATTGCTTTGTTTATACGACTCACATATGTCGGTATTACTTTGTTTATACGACTCACGTATGTCGGTATTGCTTTGTTTATACGAATCACGTATGTTGATTGCTTTGTTTATACGACTCACATATGTCGGTATTACTTTGTTTATACGACTCAGGTATGTCGGTATTGCTTTGCTTATATTACTCACGTATGTTGATTGCTTTGTTTATACGAATCACGTATGTCGATATTAGTTTGTTTATACTACACATGTATGTTGATTGCTTTGTTTATACGTCTCACGTATGTCTGTATTAGTTTGTTTATACGACTCACGTATGTCGGTATTACCCTTTTTACATGACTCACGCATGTCGGTAATGTTTTGTTTATACGACTCACGTATGTTGGTGTTGTTTTGTTTATTCAACTCACGTATGCCGGTATTGCTTTGTTTATACGACTCACGTTTGTCGGTGTTTCTTGGTTTACTGGACTCATTTTTGTCGATATTGCTTTATTTATAGGACAATGGTATGTCGGTATTACTTTTTTTATATGACTCACGTATGTCGGTACTGCTTTGTTTATACGACTCCGGTATATCGGTACTGCTTTGTTTATATGACTGACGTATGTCGGTACTGCTTTGTTTTTACGACTCCGGTATGTCGGTACTGCTTTGCTTATATGACTCACGTTTGTCGGTGTTTCTTGGTTTATACGACTCACGTATGTCGGTATTGCTTAGTTTATACGACTCACGTATGTCGGTATTGCTTGGTTTATACGACTCACGTTAGTTGGTGTTGCTTGGTTTACTGGACTCACTTATGTCGATATTGCTTTATATATACGACTCCGGTATGTCGGTATTACTTTGTTTATATGGCTCACGTATGTCTGTACTGCTTTGTTTATACGACTACGGTATGTCGATACTGCTTTGTTTATATGACTGACGTATTTCGGTATTGCTTTATTCATACGACTCACCTATGCATGATTGTTCGGTTTATACGACTCGAGTATGTCGGTAGTGCGTTATTAATACGACTTACTTTGATTGTTCGGTTTATACGACTCAGATATAACGGTATTACTTTGTTTATACGACTGACGTATGTTGGTATTGCTTGGTTTATACGACTCGCGTATGTCGGTATTGGTTTGTTTATACAACTCACTTATGTTGGTATTACTTTTTTTATACGACTCACGTATATCGGTATTTCTTGGTTTATACGACTCACGTATGTCGGATTGCTTGGTTTATACGACTCACGTATGTCGGTATTACTTTATTTATACGACTCATGTAGTGACAAGAGAGATTATGCAAGTAACCAAGGATTGATAGGTATTAATAATTATAATGTTTAATAATGATGCTGGAGTTAGATTTGATTGGAAGATAGAAATAAGGGTAAAAGGGTGTGAGTTAAGATACATGAGGAGACAACAGTTGGATGATAGGATTGAGAGGTGAACATGGTGAAGGTTGGAAGAGTTGAGTTCTAGGGTTAAGAAGTTAGGTTGATCAGATAGGTTTTATAGATATTGAAAAGTTAAGCGAATGATCAGTAATAAGGACTTAAGCTAGTTAATGTTGAGTACATATGGTCAACAATATATATATGGCAGATGAACTGAGATAATAAAGGCACAAGTAACAAATTGTGGTGTTTATATTAAGCATTTATCATAGTCTAAATATAGACCCAGTGATATAACAAAGAAATAATGAGCCGGTGACATGACTCACGTATGTCGTTATTGCTCGGTTTGTACGACTCACGTATGTGGTTATTACTTTGTTTATACGACTCACGTATGTCGGTATTACTTCGTTTATACGACTCACGTATGTGAGTATGGCTTTGTTCATATGACTCACCTATGCCTGATTGTTCGGTTTATACGACTCACGTATGTCGGTATTGCTTTAGTTATACGACTCACGTAAGTTAATATTGCTTTGTTTATACGACTCACGTATGTTGATTGTTCGGTTTATACGACTCACGTATGTCGGTATTGCTTTGTTTATACGACTCACGTATGTTGATTGCTTCGTTTATACAACTCACGTATGTTGGTATTACTTTGTTTATACGTCTCACGCATGTTAATTGTTCGGTTTGTACGACTTACGGATGTCGGTATTGCTTTGTTTATACCACTCACGTATGTTGATTGTTCTTTTTTTTCGACTCACGTATGTCGTTATTGCTTTGTTCAAACGACTCACGTATGCTGATTGTTTGGTTTATACGACTCACGTATGTTGGCATCGTGTTGTCACCTAACATGCCAGCTAATGAGCTAAAACTTACTCCATGCAGAATTAAATGTTAGAAGTTTATATCACTGACTTATCTCTATTTGCAGATAGCATTTTGTTACACCAACTTATTTATTGCTCTGGGGTCAGTTAATTACATGGATGAATTATAGAGATTCTCAATAAACAGAGGACACTCGGGACAGTCCTATATCCGATTACTGGGTATTGACAGCCTTAACGACATGAATTTGACATGTATATTGGAGTACTTAGATCCACCGATTTTATGTCTGTTAGCTTTTAGTTCTGTTATAAGACAAGACGAGATTATAAATTGGAAAGCACGTTGCTTGTCTAGCATGCGTCGTTGAGCGCACATATGTGTTAAAGTGATAAGTTAGATAAAACTATTTGTATTTCAATAAATAAAACCATGAATATGATGAAAAACAGTCTTACCTTACAATGTTATACAATGTTGTACAATTCTACCGGTCGGACTACATTACACATCAATTACATCTTAGAGAATAGTTGAATGTTTATTTTTCATAAAGGTTTGGACGATATCTACAATGAATAAAATCAGTCTATACTTTAGCTAGATAGTGTAGCATAGTCGCTGACATTTTCTTTGTTTTTTGCACAGTTGTATTTATTTAACTGAAAATAACACCTGTCATAATGATTGTTGTACTCTAACAACCAGTTATTTGAAGTTAGAATATGGCAGACAGATGAAAACACGCTACAAAACAAATAGTGTATGGTAACATGACGTTGGTTGATTTAAAAACCTCGATATATAAATGTTTTCCTTGCTTATCACATACATGTAGTAACTATATTTTCATTAATATAAATTTCATGATATATCTGTGAGGCATATGTTAAATTTATTTGATGAACTAAATTTACCTATTGTGAACTATGGGGCTGAAGTTGTTTTTTTTTCAGAGGCTAAAGTAATCGAAGGAGTTCATTTACAATTTTGTAAACATTTATTAGGAGTAAAAATTCAAACTCAAAACGATTTTATCCTTGGAGAGTTAGGAAGAACCACATTACAATAATATAAAATGAAAGCTATTATTCGTTATTAGTTTAAACTTTTGATATGCAATGAGTTAAAATACATTAAAGTTGCATATAATACACTATTAGCAGACTTAGACAAATACCCAAATAAGATTTCTTGGGTTAGATCTGTGAAAAATGTTCTTGAAAGATTAGGATTTTATGATGTATGTTTTGTTCAAGGGGTGGGAAATGTAAATAGTTTTCTTTCTCTATTTAATCAGAGATTAAATGATACTTTTGTACAGAAATGGAACGAACATTTATCAAATTCAACTAGAGTGAATTGTTACATTTTATTCTTGGAATTCAGTTTACTTAGATAACGTTACTACCAAAAAAATTAGATTAGCATTAACTAGACTTAGAGTGTCATCTCACAGACTTGAAATGAGACTGGAATGTGGCACAAACCTGCAAAAATACCATTTTCAGAAAGAAAATGTAAACTTTGTAATTCTTTAGAGGACGAATTTCATTTTATACTAGAATGTCCACTTAATCATGATTTTAGAGAGGTGTATATTAAAAAGTTTTATTGGAAAATACCAAATATACCCAAATTTATAGAATTGTTGCAATCAAAAAATGTTAAAATTGTTAGAAATCTCGCTATTTTTATTTTTAAAAGCTTTCAAAAAAGAAAAGAAACTTACGATATAGTATAGGAGAATTCCTCCTCTTAGTTGTTTATTTGATATAAGATAATAAGAAAATATATAGAGGATCTGACATGAGTTGTCATTTCATACAAAATTTTATTAAACGAGTTCAGGAATTTGTTATTAAGCGAGCCTCCAGCGAGTTTAATACAATTTTGTATGAAATGACGAATGAAATTTTGAATTTAAATTTTTGAAATTTTTGAATTTTGAACTTTGATATTTGAATTTTGAAATTTTGAATTTTGAAATTTTGTTGAATTTTGAAATTTTGAAAAATTTTAAATTTTGAATTTTGAATTTTGAAATGTTGAGATTTTTGAATTTTGAATTTTGAATTTTGAATATTATAGGAAATTGAATTGTTCATACTTATATTTCACAGGTCAGTATACAAAATCGCGTTTATCGGCCAAGTGCCCGCCATGCTTGTTTGTAAATACGCGGAGTGATATATAGGACGAGTGATTCGGTCGCCTTGTATTACACATGGTTAATATAAGGAAATGCGTAATGGGTATATTAATATGCGGAATACAAGCAGTTCCATGTGATAAAAGGTTATAACGATTATATGTATTAAAATAACAAACATGTATTTACAGTTGTACTGCAAACCATTGACTGTTTACTTATAAATATGATGTGTATTTTGTATTGTATACTGATAGGCCATTTGATCTTTTGTATTAATAAAGATTATCTATATCTATAACACAAAACAGAGATATAGCACTCAATAATGTCGAACCAAATGCATTTTAGTTTGTTTACTTTTTTTAAAAAAATATAGTTGATTTTAGCACTGGTGTTTACTTTAATCCCGTTTATGTGGGATGACAAAATGGCAAGAATGAGGTTTTGTACATCATATTACTTGCTGTAATTTCCCTACGGCCAATTTTTATCTAACCAAGAGATACCCATGTTGAGAACCCTTTAATATTTGTGTTGTCGCATAATTTGTTTCTATTACTCTTTTATTGTTATATGTTATGAATGCGTATAATTGGATGACAGTGTTCTTTGAATATTTTCTGTTTGACTTATATATCTACTGTTAGTAAATGGTATCTGAATTTTACCACATTCGGTAAGGATTATATTACATGTAACATGTTCATACTATACCTATGAAACAAGTGGATCGTCTTTAGGCCTTTTTTCCACTCTTGTTTATGATTTATTTGAAAACAAGTATTATCAAAGTCATGTATTTACAAGCTTAATGAACTGCAAAGCAGCAACATATCTTCTAGGCTTTTAGTAGGAAATTATTGTAAGTGAATATTGACATGATTGATGTTAGTCGATATATAATGTTGATTGCAAGGCAATATTGTTCACGAGGAAATATTGTAAATGTTTTACCTCAATCTTATATATATAGGCATGAACCATCGAATATAATAAATAATAATTGTATATGTATTTTTGTGTACTTTTCGTCCTATACAATATGATGTCTCTTTAATCCAAAAAAGTAAGTGTCTCTTTAATCCAAAACAGTAAGTGTCCTTTCAGTCTAAATTAATTTCCAATATGTCCGTTTAAGTCCAAATATCCAATTTCACTGTTAGTATGAATGAGCACAATAATAAGTAAAGCCCCTCACAAATATATTTTATATTTTTAAAAGCATCCAATTTAAAATTATCTGTTTACTAAATAGAACTCAAATGCTGGGCTTCTCTCAGAGTCTGACTATATACCGCCCAAATTGGCATACATGGTAAACATGTTTACGTCTATACTATTTTTATTTTTATTCAAGGCCAAATCAATAATAAACACGCAACAATGCCTGTACACATTCAGACATAGGCAACACCTTCACCCTTAAAGAAACATAATGATTGATGTAATACAACATTCTAAACATAATGATTTATATAATAAAGCATTCTTTTGAAAGGCATGTAACAAGCAATGCATTAATGTAATAAGTAATATTTATAGAATACTATTTCGACTATATGCGATTTGAACTGCTTCTCGAGAGCCGCAGGCCCGAGAATGCAGGATATATCGCATACGAGAAAAATATGCTGTAAATGTATTGTACCATAGCCATTTATCCAACTACACATGTGCAAGAAGTTTTAGGGCGTTGCAGTTTTCAGTAAAAAATAACAGCTCGGTCCGATCAAGAAATAACATTATCACGCGGCATGAGCATGACCCATGTTTTGATTATTGCAGCCAATCGCCTGTGTGTAGTATTGGGCAAATCCAATGTCGAGGAGTGGTTAGTCGTGTTTTACATTTTTGATTAACAGGTTGTGTGTAAACATTACAACTACGGACGTGTAAAATTGAGTAAACCGTAGTATAACTGCCAAATCTGTCCTTTATAGCACGGCTGAAATATACCGGCATTTAAAGCACTTCAGGTTTATGAAAAATATATCATAAGCATGAACAAAGGAAAACCATTAGAGCTATGGTACATTATTTCAATTTCAACACATATGTCAAAACATATATTACAGCATGAATGTTTTTCTTTTTAAAATCAACAAGCGTTAACACATGTATTAAATTACACTTGTTTAAATATACACAAGTATCTTAAACACGAGCAATCTGCATTAAATTATCTTTCCCTCTGACATGTTTTATATCAATATCGTACTCTTTCAACATCAAAGTCCACCGCATCAATCGTTGATTTTTGTTTTTCATTTTATTTGTGAATGTGAGCGGATTGTGATCACTGAAGACAACTATTGGCGAAATAGATGAAGTTAAATACATTTCAAAATGTTGAAATGCCAAAATGAGTGAAAGACACTCTTTTTCAATAGTTGAATAATTTTTCTGATGCTTGTTGAACGTTTTCGGAAAGTAACAAACTGGATGATCAGCACCAGTTTTGTCTTCTTGCAGAAGTACTGCACCAGCACAAATGTCGCTAGCATCAACTGCTAATTTAAATTTAAATTCAAAATGTGGTGATGAAAGCACTGGTGCACTCATCAGTACGGCTTTTAATTTGTCAAATGACTGTTGGCATTTTTCAGTCCAAACAGACTGATTTCTTTTACTCACTAAATTTGTCAAAGGTTCAGCAATGACTGAAAAGTTATGACAAAATTGTCTATAATAACCAGCCATACCAAGAGAACGCATAAATTGCTTTTTCAAGTCGGTACATGAAATTCAGAACTAGACTTGACCTTAGCTTCAATATGTTTAACCTGACCCTGTCCCACTTCATGTCCTAAAATTGTGACAATAGCACGACAAAATTCACTTTTGTTGAGGTTGAAGGTTAATTTGCATCGTCTTGATCGAAGAAACTTCTAATGGTCTGTAAATGGTCTTCCCATGTGTTGATTTAAATGATCGCATCATCGATGCACGAGTCACTTAGATCTAAACCGGAGATTAACATATTGACAAGACGTTGAAACGTTGCTGAAGAGTTTTTCATTTCAAATGGCATAACTTTATATTGAAACAGTCCATTTGGAGTTACAAATGCTGGAACTTCTTTTGCTTTTTCTGTGAGAGGAACTGGCCAAAATCCATTCAAAAGATCAAGCATTGTAACGTATTTTACATTTCGAGTTTTGTCAATACATTACAGTCGTCAATTCGTGGAATTGGAAATGAAGCAGTTTTTGTGACACTGTTGACTTGTTTATAGTCAGTATTATCCGGTTTTGATTCAAGAATACATGGTGAATTTCAGTGAAATCGTTAAGCATTGAATTTCTTCTTTGAGATACATTTTTTTGGAAGGATTCATTCTATATAATATGGAAGCTGTTTTAGTGGAGTAGCATTTCCAACATCGACATCATGATAAATTGTGTATCTTGTTTTTGGAACATCAGAAAATAAGTACTCATATTCATGTATTAACTGTTTCAGTTCATGTTTCTGTGGTAATTCTAGATGACGTTGACGTTGCTTTCGCCTTCTAGGAGTATTGTTAATATAATATAAATCACTGATCCTTTTTTCCACTGTATAAGGACCGTATATCTTGTTAAGGCTTTCCAGAAATAGGTAATACAGCAAGAACCTTATCAAAAGGTTTGAAATTTCTTTCTTGCGCAGACAAATCATACCTTGTTTTCATTTTTGATTGAGATGATTTGAGATTAGACTGAGATACCTCACAAGTTTTCTACAGTTTATGTCTGAAATCAGACCAGTACCGTAGAAGATTCAAAAAGTGTCTTCTTCTGAGAGAATTTTCTCTTTAAAGGGACAAATGGCAATATTGAGTTTTATTCCAAAATTAAAACGTGCTCCTAATTTTACTTATGCTGCGCCAATGTGATTTGAATGTACTTCATGATTTTACCAAATGTGTAAATATATTATTGGTGTAATATTATTAAAAGGTAGTAATATGTAAAAACAATTTGCTTTGAACTATTCTAACAATTCTTATTACTGATTGAATAAATGCCAGTTAAGAGAAAAACTAACGGGACGCCGTGAGTTTTTAAAAAAATCGAGATTGCCGTGTGTCCCTTTAAGTAATTTAAGTGGTCCACGAACAGTGTGACCAAAAACTAGTTTAAAAGGGCAGAAGCCAAGCGATTCTTGGATTGACTCCCGAACAGCGAAAAGCAATAAATGGATACCTGCAACAATATGACCTAATCTTGTTTTTCAGTGTCTGGTGAAATCTTTCTAGAGCACATTGACTTTCCGGATGATAAGCCGAAGACAAACAGTTGAATGCCTAACTCATGAATGACCTGTTGAAATATTCCAGACATAAAATTTGACCCTTGATCAAACTGGACATATTTTGAAAAACTTGACCAGGGCCTTCACAGTAGACTTTGCCTTAATATTCCTAGGAAACCTCGTCGATGCACACATAATCATCAACATATATTGATTAACAGACTTGGTCTGAGGGTCCAACAGTCCACGATTATTTTACTGAAAGGTTCGTCAAATGCCGGAATGGGTTGAAGATGCGCTTTGGGAATCTTCTGATTGGGTTTTCCTACCATTTGACATGTGTGATAAGACCTACAGAATTTTGAAACATCCTTTTTGATATTGACACCTAAAGGACCAGACAAAGAAGTTTCATGGGCCTAACATCAGCGGGGACATCAGGTAGTCGCCATTTTCTCATCGGGATCCCATTTTTAGTAAAATAACAAACTGTGACTTGTGAAGCTTCTTCTTCACTAACGGCCCTATCAAATAAGCTAGAAATCTCAGAATCTCTATGCTTATCACTTATAAGTTGTGATCTCGACAGTTTGTCACGATCTTTGTCATTCAAACTAATAGAAAGAGAATGATCTGGTAAGTGAATGTTTTTTTCACTGTAGTCCGTCTGAAAAAAAATCTTCTCAGTAAAAGGCAGGATATCTGCTAATAATATGGATTCAGAAGACCTGTGTCTCACAAAATCTTAATAGGGATAGGCTCGGTCGAATCACCAATTAGTGATATAGAACCTTTGGACATGAAAGGTGCATAAGACTCCATAACAGAATTAGACGACTGGTAGCCGGTTCGTTTGGTCACTTCCGGGAAGGGAAGTACCCAGTACAGAATAGGATATAAGAAGGCAGAGCACTGTTCTAATCAAACGTACATTGGATGAGATAGACGGTTTTGGATTAATCGAATACGCATAATTCCAAAACTAACAGCCGCTCTTGACCGAAAATTGATGTTGTTTGTAGAAGAATTGTTTAATGAGGACTAGAAGAGAAGAGGTCCGAAACAAACAACCAAAAGAGTATCTTCTCTTCTACGAAGCTCTTCCGCCTTGCCAAACGAACCGGCTACTGGATTTATTGACCTCAAAAATTACATTGTTTCCAACACAAGACTGGGGTTTAGACCTTAAAGAGGTGAGACTAGTAGGTTTTACACCTTCTTTTTGTTGTTGCTTCCTTTTCCAAGTAAAACACTCAGAAATGAGGTGAACTTTCTTTTTGCAATAATTGCAAGTAATTTGAGATAAGGATTTTTGATCAGTATTCCCATTAGATGCTTGATGTTTAGAAGTACTAGTACTTAAAGTACCAGACTGAGATTTAGAAGTACTGCCGTACGAGTGAGAGGGTTTCTTAAATGAAGAATGCTGCCGAGGGTTTGATTGTTTAACAAAGAGTTAACACCTCTCCCTCAATCACCTGTCAGTATCACCGCGATACTCAGTCACGCATCATCGCGTATACACTCATTACATTTAAAAAACGCAACATCTTTTATTTTCGATTGTTTCTAGACTGCTGTTGTTTTTTTTTAATCACAATGCTCATTGTCCCAAACGTTAGCATATAAACTATAATCCGTTATATATAGAGGATCTTAACCGAGTTCCCATTTCATATAAGATTTATGAAACGAGCTATGAATTATTTTAATTTTAACGAGCCTTCTGGCGAGTTAATTCATAACGAGTTTCATACATCTTATATGGAATGGGAACGAGTTTAATATCCTTTTTATCACATAACATTGCAATCAAATTAGTAAAAAAAATTCAGATGGATATAGAACCGCCACGACGTCAGACACATGTGACGTCCTAACGTCGCGTCTCACACATAACGTTGCGTATAAAAGAGTTCGTGTTTTACCTCTTTACAAAATAGCAGTTTACGCCAACTTTTTAACAAATCAACAACAATGTCTTGTATAACGTGCATTATTTTTACAAGCTGTCACAAATAAAATAGTTTCAGTTAATAAACTTGCGTAGTGCTACAGGTTTAACTCAACCAATCAAAATCGTTCCAGGTTGTATTACAAGTGTGTCATACAATATAATATTAAATGGTTGTTCGACACTGCTAACAAGGGACGTTATGTGATAAAAGATGTTCTCTACCTCTTTCAGTTAAAACACATTTTGCACGAGGACTTCCATTCCAATCTAGAAATTAAAAAAATACCAAGTGTTGCGTTTTCAAATGTACTGAGTTTACCTTAAACTTCTTGTCCGTTTGAAATATGTATAACGATAACATGGGTGTGAGGTAATTGTCTTGAACATGTTTATACTATAAACATTATTTTATTACACGCATTATGACTATTTGTTCGCGAAGTCTCTCTGATGTAAACATGTTCTATTGCCAAATATACAAATGAGTCGGGCAACAAGTTCTTACAACATTAGTTACGGCCATTCCCTACATTATACTTATCGACAATGCACACAATATGTAATACGTGTGTAATTACATTATATTTATCGACAATACACACAATATGTAATACGTGTGTAATTACATTATACGTATCGACAATACACACAATATGTAATACGTGGGTAATTACATTATACGTATCGATAATGCACACAATATGTAATACGTGTGTAATTACATTATACTTATCGACAATGCACACAATATGTAATACGTGTGTAACTACATTATACTTATCGACAATGCACACAATATGTAATACGTGTGTAATTACATTATACTTATCGACAATACACACAATATGTAATACGTGTGTAATTACATTATACGTATCGACAATGCACACAATAAGTAATACGTGGGTAATTACATTATACGTATCGATAATGCACACAATATGTAATACGTGTGTAATTACATTATACTTATCGACAATGCACACAATATGTAATACGTGTGTAACTACATTATACTTATCGACAATGCACACACTATGTAATACGTGTGTAATTACATTATACTTATCGACAATGCACACAATATGTAATACGTGTGTAACTACATTATACTTATCGACAATACACACAATATGTAATACGTGTGTAACTACATTATACTTATCGACAATACACACAATATGTAGTACGTGTGTAATTACATCATACTTATCGACAATGCACACAATATGTAATACGTGTGTAATTACATTATACTTATCGACAATGCACACAATATGTAATACGTGTGTAATTACATTATACGTATCGACAATGCACACAATATGTAATACGTGTGTAATTACATTATACGTATCGATAATGCACACAATATGTAATACGTGTGTAACTACATTATACTTATCGACAATGCACACAATATGTAATACGTGTGTAATTACATTATACTTATCGACAATACACACAATATGTAATACGTGTGTAATTAATTATACGTATTGATAATGCACACAATATGTAATACGTGTGTAATTACATTATACTTATCGACAATGCACACAATATGTAATTCCTGTGTAATTACATTATACTTATCGATAATGCACACAATATGTAATACGTGTGTAACTACATTATACTTATCGAAAATGCACACAATATGTAAATACTTATCGACAATGCACACAATATGTAATACGTGTGTAACTACATTATACTTATCGACAATGCACACAATATGTAATACGTGTGTAACTACATTATACTTATCGACAATACACACAATATGTAATACGTGTGTAATTACATTATACTTATCGACAATGCACACAATATGTAATACGTGTGTAACTACATTATACTTATCGACAATACACACAACATGTAATACGTGTGTAATTACATTATACTTATCGACAATGCACACAATATGTAATACGTGTGTAATTACATTTTACGTATCGACAATGCACACAATATGTAATACGTGTGTACTTACATTATACGTATCGATAATGCACACAATATGTAATACGCGTGTAATTACATTATACTTATCGACAATGCACACAGTATGTAATACGTTACAATATGTAATATGTGTGTAATTACATTATACGTATCGATAATGCACACAATATGTAATACGTGTGTAACTACATTATACTTATCGGCAATGCACACAATATGTAATACGTGTGTAATTACATTATACTTATCGACAATACACACAATATGTAATATGTTTAATTACATTATACGTATCGACAATGCACACAGTATGTAATACGTGTGTAATTACATAATACGTATCGATAATGCACACAATATGTAATACGTGTGTAATTACATTATACTTATCGACAATGCACACAATATGTAATACGTGTGTAATTACATTATACGTATCGACAATGCACACAATATGTAATACGTGTGTAATTACATTATACTTATCGACAATGCACATAATATGTAATATGTGTGTAACTACATTATACTTATCGACAATACACACAATATGTAATACATGTGTAATTACATTATACTTATCGACAATACACACAATATGTAATACGTGTGTAATTAATTATACGTATCGATAATGCACACAATATGTAATACGTGTGTAATTACATTATACTTATCGACAATGCACACAATATGTAATTCCTGTGTAATTACATTATACTTATCGATAATGCACACAATATGTAATACGTGTGTAACTACATTATACTTATCGAAAATGCACACACTATGTAAATACTTATCGACAATGCACACAATATGTAATACGTGTGTAACTACATTATACTTATCGACAATGCACACAATATGTAATACGTGTGTAACTACATTATACTTATCGACAATACACACAATATGTAATACGTGTGTAATTACATTATACTTATCGACAATGCACACAATATGTAATACGTGTGTAACTACATTATACTTATCGACAATACACACAACATGTAATACGTGTGTAATTACATTATACTTATCGACAATGCACACAATATGTAATACGTGTGTAATTACATTTTACGTATCGACAATGCACACAATATGTAATACGTGTGTACTTACATTATACGTATCGATAATGCACACAATATGTAATACGCGTGTAATTACATTATACTTATCGACAATGCACACAGTATGTAATACGTTACAATATGTAATATGTGTGTAATTACATTATACGTATCGATAATGCACACAATATGTAATACGTGTGTAACTACATTATACTTATCGGCAATGCACACAATATGTAATACGTGTGTAATTACATTATACTTATCGACAATACACACAATATGTAATATGTTTAATTACATTATACGTATCGACAATGCACACAGTATGTAATACGTGTGTAATTACATAATACGTATCGATAATGCACACAATATGTAATACGTGTGTAATTACATTATACTTATCGACAATGCACACAATATGTAATACGTGTGTAATTACATTATACGTTTCGACAATGCACACAATATGTAATACGTGTGTAATTACATTATACTTATCGACAATGCACATAATATGTAATATGTGTGTAACTACATTATACTTATCGACAATACACACAATATGTAATACATGTGTAATTACATTATACTTATCGACAATGCACACAATATGTAATACGTGTGTAACTACATTATACTTATCGACAATACACACAATATGTAATACGTGTGTAATTACATTATACTTATAGACAATACACACAATATGTAATACGTGTGTAATTACATTATATTTATCGACAATGCACACAATATGTAATACGTGTGTAACTACATTATACTTATCGACAATGCACACAATATGTAATACGTGTGTAATTACATTATACTTATCGACAATGCACACAATATGTGATACGTGTGTAACTACATTATACTTATCGACAATACACACAATATGTAATACGTGTGTAATAACATTATACTTATCGACTATGCACACAATATGTAATACGTGTGTAACTACATTATACTTATCGACAATACACACAATATGTAATACGTTTGTAATAACATTATACTTATCGACAATACACACAATATGTAATACGTGTGTAACTACATTATACTTATCGACAATACACACAATATGTAATACGTGTGTAATTACATTATACTTATCGACAATGCACACAATATGTAATACGTGTGTAATTACCTTATACTTATCGACAATGCACACAATAAGTAATACGTGTGTAATTACATTATACGTATCGACAATGCACACAATATGTAATACGTGTGTAATTACATTATACGTATCGATAATGCACACAATATTTAATACGTGTGTAATTACATTATACTTATCGACAATGCACACAATATGTAATACGTGTGTAACTACATTATACTTATCGACAATACACACAATATGTAATACGTGTGTAACTACATTATACTTATCGACAATGCACACAATATGTAATACGTGTGTAACTACATTATACTTATCGACAATGCACACAATATGTAATACGTGTGTAATTACATTATACTTATCAACAATGCACACAATATGTAATACGTTTGTAATTTCTTTTTTGTTAAAGAATATGTTATCATTCTACTGAATATCTCATTTGTAAATAAAAACAACAACAAAAACACACAATTATATGTAAACGGAAAAACATGAAAATAACATTAAATAAAATAAGATATTTTCATGAAAAAAACAGAAATAAACCGAATTTTATGTAATAAAATATGTCTCTCTGAAAAGCTCTTTCTTATCTAATTTGCCTATCTACAAGAGTTGATTTTCTGTCATTTTCTCTCAATATCTGTCGGCGTTTTCTGTAGTTTAAGTTTATGTCATATTCTTCCTTCTCACATATTATTGTCAAGTCCAAGATCGTAGCCAAGTCCTGTGTTTGTATTATGTGTGTGCCTGTTTTGTTTTTTTCACGCTTATTTAACTTCAACCAAACACAAGCTTGACCCAAGTGTACAGACAACTCGCTGAAGTATTATACCTTAATTTTGTTTTAATAGTAATTATGTATATCATTTACAAATGTAGTGAATTCTTTCAGGGACTGTAAAGTTCATGTCCATATACCAAACAAGTAGATATAGAAATCGATAAGGAAATGTAGCATTCAAGGACGACAGTCAACCACAAACACACAGAAACAAGGACGACAGTCAACTACAAACACACAGAAACAAACAACAACTATACATATGAATGAAGGCAAGATATGACATCACAAACGCAAAAGGGTTGACAATATGGCTACCGCCTTGGACGGTCAGTGGCAAAAAGGGCCGCTGGGGGTTCAAGCCAGGTTCTAGGGTGCACCAAATCTCACTCTTACTCTATTGTCATCCCAATAAACGGGACAGTGTAAATAAATGTATCCCTCCAGGTTATAATCTACCAAACAGGGCAGCATTAATAGTAAAGTAAAGTGTTTGTGTATTATAGTGTCACCCCTATTGAAAGGGCCAGTCAATTTTGACTTATGAGACACCTTTGTCTTGAACATCATTACTTCCCAATTCCTATTCTTTAATGCCAGTCACCAGGCAGGTAGGCAATCGGTAACCGTTTTTTAACTAGCTGGCGGCTCACCAACCGGTCTCTCTTCAGTAACAAGCCCGCCTCTGACGGGACTCGAACCTTTGACCTCCGGATTACGAGGCGGATGCCTTAATCACTAGACCACCGTAACACCGTAATAAGTAAATCGCATAAATGATCATGTAAAAGCCTAGAAAGCCATAAAATAATCATTGATCTGGCAGAAGCCAGAACAACACCGTCATCTATAAACTGTTTATAAAAATAGTGCTTTTTGTGATAGGTCAACTTCTTTTCACCCCATATTCTCATATAACAAAAGCATAGTTCTTTTCTAAACGTGAACCATTAGCCATTCCCTCGGTTTGTACATAGAGCTTTGTTTCTAGGCTGACCATCTTATTTTCCAAAACCACCTGGCAGTGTATCATATTTAGCATCTCACTTGTTGATATCATTGGGTTAGTTCAACTGTCTAAGGCTTCCTTGCACACTACTAGCATTATTTCTTGGGGACTGAGGGGTAAAAACAAGATAGAGTTTCCTGGTATTGGGTCTGAGATCACTATTTAAGAAATATGTTGTATCACGTATATAGCTAGCGGAGTTTATAACAAAATCAATTAGCTAAAAATCCGCCACCTCTACCAATTTCTCTGTTGGAGAATGTATGTCATTCATTATCATCGGTCTCATAGGTGCACCGATTTATGAAATGTATTGTATCCTTTTAGCTTGCTTGTTTTGTGGTAATTTGGTAAAAGGTAGATCTCAGTGACTTTTGTTATGGCACCTTCTCTACTCAGTATACATCTTTGTTTATAAGTTTATTTACTTTGTTAGTTGAAGAGACTGTTGTATCTCCTTCAGTGTCTCTGTAAATATTAACATTCATTTTATTTCTAGGCTTTCCATATATTTCTATTTTTCTAGCACTATTATATCCAGAGCCGTTATCCTCTGGGTGGATTAAAATGTTCTTTTTGTGTAAAAGGGACTTGGGTGCCTCTTCTTCCTCTTGGGAAATGTTTAGTTTAGTAAAACTTCTTTAAATTACTCCCAATATCATTCTTCACCAACTTCATGTAACCGTTTATCCACATATCTCTGCATTTACCTGGTCACGGTGATACATCGTAAACCGCATATAGCTGATAAAACGATCAGAAATTTGACATGTTATATTTCTATATTCTTGTATTTCTATATTCCCGTGTTATTGTATAGTGCTCGTACAAGCCAACGGTGGGAGCAAAAAGCTGAATGTTGCTGAAGTAAGCTGCAATATATGAAAAGTGGCATATATTTCGTAATTGTTTTAACTAATCAAAACAAAGTGTCCTGATCACGTACGAACGATGCATGTTTGTGCCAATAGTTTGTTATTGTTCCGCTTTTATGTATTTTATCGACATCTTGTTTCGACAAACTTGTTCATTGTCATATCAACTTTATCTGTGTGAAAAATGAGCATGTGTATTTCTGAAACTTCTTAGATAATTAGATGCACTGTATGGGGGATTGCAGCGCCTTTTGTCACAAAATTTGAAAAAGTGACGCTTTTTGTCAGAGTGGCGCTTTTTGTCTGAAGAAAAAATGGAAAAAAATGAAGCTTTTTGTCCGCGCGGCGTTTTTTGTCCGCACACAATCTGAAAGAGTGACCCTTTTTGTCAGCGCTGCGCTTTTTGTCCGCACACAATCTGAACAAGTGGTGCTTTTTGTACGCGCGGCGCTTTTTCTCCGCACAAAATCTGAAAATGTGATGCTTTTTGTCCACGTGGCGCTTTTTGATCGCACACAATCTGAACAAGAGACGCTTTTTGTAAGCACGGCGCTTTTTGTCCGCACAAAATCTGAAAAAGGTATGCTTTTTGTCAACGTGGCGCTTTTTTGACCGCACAAAATCTGAAAAAGTGATTATTTTTGTCCGCACAGTGCTTTTTGTCTGCACCTATGACAAATGCTTTTTACCTGCAGAAAATAAAAAATGCTAAGCTTTATGCTCGTCGAAAATCTGAAGATATTATATTTTGTCCGCTATTAAAACATTTTCAGTAAAGTTAAATATTAATAAATGGCAGGTTCTATACTATATAAAAGACATTGTTAATTATCATATGACGTCGCTTGTTTACCACGCCCGGGAATCTCACCTCCTGTACTGCCTCGGCAGTAACAACAGTTTAAATCGGAGGATTTCCAGTTCCCATGTATTTGTGCGGTTAGAATATGTCCAAATTGATTATATGGAGCCTACGTGAATGCACATTCAAGGCCAAATCCGGTTCTAGAACCTTATCACCTGCAGAACTGCAGAATTGCTGCAAATTCTATTGTAAACACTCCATTGTCGCTGCAGCCGTGGTCATTGTTTTCTGCCTCCGCTCAAGTAACACATGAAACAATATAGGGATGATGAGGACCTTGGTGGCAAAACTGACAGAATGAAAATGAATTCGGGGGCATTTCCCCCTCTGCCTGGATAAGCAGTGACCTCGAATTGATGTAGGTAGACCAGATTGTAAACAATCAAATCTATATCTAAGCCGTTTTACAAAAAATCAAGAAATGTATTTCGCCAGCTTGTAGACAAAAGGGACCATTTCCAGAATTTTGGCATCGATGGGCTACGCACGTGTGAGAAATCCTTGCTGCCATACGTATGCAATATCTGTGGGAAAAGTCTCGCAGAAAACACGGAGATGTTCATTCTGTATATTCAGGCCTTTATATTTATCTTGTGAATTTCCCAAAGATTTAAATAGATAGTTTACGTACATTTGTGAACAACTGACCATGCACGCGTATTATTAAATACATGAAATAAGTACAAACGTTTAATTGTTTAATA
This sequence comes from Cyrtodaria siliqua, assembly GCA_037043455.1. NCBI lineage: Eukaryota > Metazoa > Mollusca > Bivalvia > Adapedonta > Hiatellidae > Cyrtodaria > Cyrtodaria siliqua. The sequence continues at coordinate 101,284 of JAWPHD010002979.1, forward strand.
CACATAAACAAACAAATTAATATGTAGGATTGTGTTGTCTGTGGAAAATAATATGTAAGTATATATATATATGTAGAAACTTACATTAAAATGTTTAAATGTTCAGTTTTGCTTATTATGTTAAGTCTCATTTCTAGCAGAAACTAGTACTACGGGTTTGAGGCGCTTGTTTCAGCCAAAGGTCTTTGGACTTTTCAGACAAAACACATCTCGTACTTAAATAAGTTGTATTCCAGTGAAACAGACATTTTTAGTGGTAAATAAAAATACCTTACATTTTAAAATCGGTTGAGAAATAAAAATTGCATGTGCGAAAGCTGTTTTTGATGGGTCATTTTCAATGCAAAATTCTGCTGCATGAAAAATTTGAAAAAATATTTTGTTTAGAATTTTTATCCAAAAATGGTTTTAAATTGTTGGATATTAGTAAATTAAGACACCTACCTTGAAAGTTTTATAGCAAAATATGAAGGATTGACATTTCTTAATTTTCTGCTGTCCCACCAGCAAGGATTTTACATAGGAAAAGCCCCATCAAAAAATCATTTGGCTCTTAAATATTTATTTTTCAACCACCGATTTTCAAAAGTAAAGTAGTTTTATTTAACACTAAAACTGCCAGACTGAGTTCTAATGATATATAACTGATGTACGTATTATTTAAATTGCTTAAGTTATTGCAGAAAAACCTTTGGCTGAAACAAGCGCCCCAAACACTAGGGCTTTGAGGGATACTTCATACAATCACACAGTCCAGAACGTTTAACCTGATTATTCATGATCGATGTTTCCACTGTTGTTTTGTGACGGGGCAACTGTTATACACAAAACTCCCCAAAACAGAAGTGCAGGACTAGCGAAACACATTTACACGTATATATGAAATCATTTTTGTTCTGAAATACAAACAAGAACACTAACATGAAAATAAATAGTTTCGGGGGTGTATCGGGTCACTGTCTATTGCTCACATTGTCCGCATTTAAGAATATCACGGATAAGTATTGTTATCCTATTGAATCGGAGAAAAAAGATGAAAGCATATCAAAAACACAAGAGACACATAAGCATAAATGCCATTAAGTCTACATTTTTTCATAAAGCTGCTGTCATGTTTTTCCTATTATTCAATAAATATTCATATTTATAAATATTTCCTATATGACCAGTTATAACTATTATGTCACAGCTCTCAAAATGGCGACTTCCATATCCGTTTCAACAGAACCTTCAAATTATCATATCGTCTTTGTCATCCCAATTTGATAATGCTTTCACCCTTTTCTATTTTTTCAGAACTCTCAAAAATATGGATAGTAATTCTGTGTTATTATATTCCCTTTAACTTACAGACGTAACGGACAACGTGATATTTATTTGTGAAATCGGGGGTATAAAAACAATTATAAACATGTATAAAGATAAATAAATGGCAAGATATGAAAGCACAAACATATACGAGTTGAAAATTGGGCTTCTGCCTTGGAACGGTCAGTAACAAAAAGAGCCTCTGGGGTTTCAACGAGGTTCTATAGGGTGCACCAAAACTCAAAAATTGACAAAGCGGTTTCTGAAAAGAAGTTGTTTAACCAAAAGAACGTGTAATCTGGTTAAGAGTGTTAAAGTTTAAATATAAAATGAAGATGCTAGAGTGTTCACAAAGCAGAATATGGATTCGTTTCAATAAGTCAAGTACCATACCTGTGGTATGAATAATATGATCTAGTTGGCTTTCGAACTTGTCCGAGCATTCATTGATGCAAAGACACTTGTTAAGATCAAATTAACTAGAAAGGTGTTCCACGGAACACCTGTGTCACCGCTCACGTGCGTATTTCAGAAAGAAGAAGCTAACTAATAAAGCTTGAAAACAGAGGCGCAATCCTTCATGAATTACAAAGCAGATTTTTTTTAAAGCATTAAGTTATGAAAAGGGGCATACATAAGTATTGGATAAGGATGAACTGTATACATTTTCAGGACCATAGATGAATATTTGGCCAACTTATAAGCCAGGTTAGGTTGCAGGTTAAAGTTTTATGAAAAGGAGCATAACTCTGTCAAATAAAATTCAGAGTTATTAGACGTATAACGACATTCATTTGGTTAAGATGAAAATGTGTTTGAATTTTCTTCATGAACATAGGTCACACTGTTCATGTTATGGTCAGTTATCAGCTTGGTTAAGCTGCAGATTAAAGTTTTATGAGAAGGGGCATAACTCTGCTGAAATGAAAGTTAAAGTTACTGATCATCGGTAACAGCCTTCCTTGGTTTAAGATAAAGATGAAGATGTGTGCGAAGTTTCATGAAGCTCAAATGTTTTTTATTATTGGTAGCTGAAAAAATAAAAAATTGTGTAAACTGCCATAACATGATTATGAAAAATATTTGTATTATAAGATTATTTGTCAGATCGTGTATTATATGGCATTATATAACAATTTTCATATTTGTTGAAGAAATTTAGCACAATTACCGTTTTCTTATCTGCTCTGGTGATGATGGATACTGTGTTCACGCGCTACTATTGCTAACTGATACCACATGGAGCGCTCAAAATATTGATAACAACCAATTAACGCTCAATTTCCCGGTGACTTTATGATATTGTGGAAGTCATAAACACAGAACCAGCTGGTCAATAAAAAACAACTTTAAAATATTAAGTGATTTTACCCGAAGGTTGTCGTTTTGCAGGTAATTTCAACTGTAAAGCCGGTAAGCCGGTAATGCAGGAGAAAAGCCGGCAATCTCTGGCGCATAGCCTTAGAAATGGCTGGCCTGTATTTTGATTGATATAAGTGTTTTATCATGAATTGAAACATTTTTATAATTTAAGATATTTCTAGAAAAATCCTGATGTACCCCCCTTTAAATGTATTAATACGCTGATATATACATTATAGTACATAGTATGAACTGAGAATTCACTCATTTAAAACACATGAACAACAAGCATTATTCACAAAAGCACGAATTTAATACATCTTATAAAAGAGAGAAACTGACGGGATGCCGCGAATTTAAATAAAGAAAATCAAGAGTGCCGTGTTTCCAACCTGAAATATGATATTTCGAAATGTGCAAATATTGTCGTCATTGTGAGATAATTATGTAATTAAATAACGTTGTTTCGGAGAAAACCAGATAGTTTTCGTCTGCTCCTATAATTATTTTGTCCAGTGCACATTGTATTAACTCACATCATACAAATAACATCTACTGAAAAGGAAAGTAATTTCCGCTTGTTATAAATTGCCTCTTTAATTATAAATTAAATCAGTATTCGTCGTAAATCATAGACGAAAATGTTTTGTCGCCTAATAAAAGAATACAATAAAGTACGCATAATTAAAATTTACGATTGTACCATGTATTATTTCTTTCGTTAATTATGATTGGCTGACTGAAATAAAAGGGAGTAACTGACAAAAAAAAGAAAAAAACAAAAAGAGTTACTGATCATCGGTAACAGCATTCCTTGGTTTAAGATGTTTCATGAAGCTCAAGTGTTTTTTAAGCTATGATCAATGTAAGACGTAATACTTCTTAAATTACCGGGCAAAAGTTAACGGACGGACTGACGAGCGCGCGGGTGCACGAACGAAACGGACAACTTGCCATTCCATAAGCTCTGCTTGCCTTTGACTCGGTTTTATTGAGTCTGTTCATGAGAGGTAATTTTGATTACTGAACATGTTACAGTTTTGTTTTATGCAGTGTGCATAACTCCAGGTGTACATTGTCATGTATTGCCGTGTTAAGCCACTGTTTGTTGTTTTGTTATATACTCAGGCAATTATACACTTAACTTTATTTACCTCGTCGGTTGGGGACTTAAACGGCGCGGTCCCCTTACTCACCTATGTCGTTTTATAACGCCATTACAAGATCCTTTTAGACAAAAGCTTCAACTTGTAAGAACAAAAGGCGCCGTGCGGACAAAAGGTTTCAATTGGTGGGACAAAAGGCGTCGTGCGTACAAAAGTTTCACAATTTGTGCGGACAAAAGGCGTCAATGTGAAGGCGAACAGCGTCTTGCGGGCAAAAAGTGTCTATTTGTGAGGACAAAAAGTGTCTCGCGGCCTAAAGGTGTCAATTTGTGCGGACTGAAAGCGTCGTGTGGACAAAACGCGTCAATTTGTGCGTCCGCATGGCGCCTTTGTTGTTGTTGTTGTTAATTTTGACCGCCTTCAAAGGTGAACCTCTTGACGAGTTGAACTGAATAAATATATATCCACCACCACATTGTTCATACCATATTTAAAAACATTAACATTAAAACATTAGGTTAAAAGTTCACTATTTACATATTTCCATATCACGATTCACTGTATCAATGTGTCTATATCACAAGTGTTTAATTTACGCCGTTATATGTTTATATCACTTCTAGTTAAGCGTCCAATATTCAATATCACAGTATACAAGTGTCTCTATCACGCGTGTTTAATTTAAATATATAACACTGAACTATAAGTGTTAATACAAATGACGCCGTTTGTCGGCACGGCCCTTTTAGTCCACACAAATTGACGCCTTTCGTCCACACGGCGCCTTTTGTCCGTTCAGACAAAAAGCCACATACGTGCTTAAAGGTGAAATATAGCGTATCTTTTGAGCATATATTCTGAAATATATGTATATAATGTACAATCTGGTCAAATATTACACTCATTGGTTGTCCCGTTTTGTCACAGTAGCCAATTAAACATCATAGCACACACGCTCCGAGTTTCGCCCTTTTTGAAGACAGGTAAGTGTCACGAGACACGTGACTTCATTGGTACTAAGCGATTAGCGGCTTCGCATTAAGTCTGCATTGTCTATGTAGGATTACGTTTTATGGTACGTGTTAAAAATGCCGTGTGCTGTTGCTTGTTGCAAACGTGTGCATACAAAAGGACAATATAATGATATCAGTTTCTTTCGTGTTCTAAATCAGGTTAATGATTAAGATTCGAAGTGTGGGTTGACCGTTGCCGACGAAAATCGCCCGTCTCGTCAAAAAAGTTGGAATCTTCGAAAGATTATTGAACGATATATCACTGCGCATTGCGCACTGCGCATTGTAACGTATGCAACGTTAGGAGAGTAAGCAAAGCAATGCGAAAGATTTCAGATGTGTGCGTTATGTTCACATTTTAGGGGTATTAGAATAGAAATAGAACTTCGGGATCGTGAAATTATTGTTTCGCCACTTGTTATCGGCTATGCAAACTGATAAAATATGGATTTATTTACGTATCGGTGCTTTACGTTAGTGAATTGGTTGTGATTTGAAGCTGGAATACTGCGCCGAAATTAATGGAATTAACACTTGATTTTCGGTAAAATTCATTTGTTTACATAGGGGACATAGACAAACGACGTGCAGCGTGAAATTGCACTTTGGTGACTTTGAACTCGGATATCTCAGCGAATTTACCAGGGATCGTAGGAAGAAAGGTATTGTTGGATAGGAAATTTATTTCTGCACATGTTAGTATATAGTGTGTATGTAACTGAGATTGTTTCGAACGTCTGCTTGACCTCTGAAAAAGAACACCAGCATTTTCCAAATTTTCCCATTAAACTCCTTTATAGACAATTACAATAATAGAAGGCAAAAATTAAAAGTGACCAGTTCCTGTGTATTTGTTTGTCTAAAATGTTGTGGCGTTTTTTTTGGATGGCTTCATTCTGTGAATGCTACACATCCCATATTACGTTTGCAATCTTATTTTAGTATAATTTGTTTATTTATTCATGTGAGCATGTGATATTAACTATGATATGTTCATTTTTGATGAAATACGCGAGATGATGTTTATATCATGTTTATTTGCATCAAATATATGCACTGTTAAAGAAACTAACCCGCTAAAACACAGCAATACGCTATAGAACCGTTTATCAAAACTATATTCAGGTGTTCAGATCATAGACAAATGTAAATATGCCGATTAAATGTTTAGGTTGTATTTCAAGGTTTTTAAAATACCCTTGATTAAATGTGCGCTAAATGAATTATGAGTTGGTAACTCTTAATTCGACGCTACAGTTTTGGGATTTGCCCTGGCTGGTTAAACCCGTTTATATTTTGTCTATAGAGCTTGGATTTTCAACATATTTATATTGGATTTTTCCTGAAAAAATATGCTGGCTCTGGAATTTTTAAAAAAATTATCCTGGTTCTAACCTACGGGGAAAAACATAAACAATCCCGCAAATTGTTGAAAAAAATCATCCTTCTCTCACATTCTTGGGGAAAATAAATCTGGTTGTAAGTTCAATTCGAGAAACAAATAATCCGGCACCCTCTTTAGTCTATGACGACTGTTGATCTACTCCATCAGCCACTGGATTCTACATCGACAACTTCTGCTCAGAAGTTTCTCGACATCTCCAGTTGAAATGTGTTTAGAAGACAATGATAGTATTCATGGTCGTAATAAATGTGATGTACAATTTAATTATTAGAGCATGGTAGTAATACATGTGGTATACATTAGGTATACACTGGCAATGGTGGTAGTAAATGTGTTGTGTAAAGTGTTATAAAGTGGTAATGGTAGTAATTTGGTATACGTTGGCCATTGTAGTAATGAATGTGCTATTCGTATAAAGTCATGGTTATAATTAATGTGGTTAAGTCGGGGATGTAATAGGGCCATTATTTTCTGATAATTCGTTTTACGAACCCTCCTACGACAAAACATAATTTGGTATTTTATTTTTCCATAGGAATTTGATAGTTTATTGGTTTTGTTTTGCCTCCTCTCAGATTGTAATGGAACATTTCATTTCCTTTCAAACAAAATAATTACCTATGCTTTACCAAATTTTTATTTTTGTTCCCCTTCCTCCTACAGCAATTTCCTGTCTTGATAGTTAGTAAAACAAATAAAAAAACATAATGGCCTAAATGTGATATACACTGGTCACTGTAGTATGTAAATATTGCAATCCTATGAGGGTGACAGTGAATATTTATCAACCTTCTGAGGCAAATTTCAGCGGGTGGTTCTTTGTGTTCTTTTGGAATCTTCAGCCGTGAACTCATGAGTAAACGTTTCAAATCATCTTCAGGCTCTGGGTATTGTTTAACCACTCATAGGATATGTTGTCTGCTTTTTATACGCAGGCTTCATAACCGCTGCTCCCAACTAAATTCCATTATGTTTATTTCGCTCTTCGGGGCATTTCATTTTATTAGATACTGGGACCATACGTCGTACGACATGGGGAATACGTGAAAGAAGGATAGCTCCATGTCCACCGCCATATGCATGCCATCTTCGGGATGGTTACAATTTTGTGCTGTTGATTTTATGAATATTGAGTTCTGCTCAACCCGGGGCTAGAGGGCGTGAGCGGTAGCTAGCATATTTCACTACCACTCATGAACAGTCTCAATCAAACCGAGACTGCAATATTTCGTATGTGTCGTGCTCGGCCGTTTCCAAAGGTCCATTATCATACTCTTTTTTTTCAGAAAGTTGTGCAGCACACATTATACTGGGGTGACATTACAAAAAAGACTATCATTCAGTGACTCACTCCATGGAGACATTAAAAGCAATATGAGATATTACAAAAATGGGAAAATAACAGTCTATGGAAATGTAACATGGGTGTTTGACATAATGTATAGTATTAATAAATATGGTATTAGTGGTCAGAGTATTAATAAATGTAGTATGCAAATCTCATGGTAGAAATACATGGTGTATTCATGGTACTAATGCATTCGGTATTCAATGATCATGGTAGTAATAAATATGGTATTTAGTCTCAGTAGTCATGGTAGTAATACTTGTGATATACAGTGGCAGACATGTGGTATGCCGTGGTCATGGTAGTATTACAATACAAAGGTCCTGGTACTTGTGCGATGGAGTTTGTGAATATCAACAATAAGCAAGTGGACTTAAGAAGCAGCCACATGCAATACAAGGGTAAAGACAATCTATGAATAATAATAAGAATGGTATGGAACATGGTAGACATTTCCCAGTACATGACAATCCCCTACACCACCAAACAAACATCCAATCAATACATAATTTAGAAGAGCAAAAGGGTGCTCACATCGAAAGCAGACAAGGACAAGCATAACTAAAGATTAAAACCAGCACAAGGAGAGTTCCATCCACCAAATATGGAAAGATCCATATAAAACAAGAGCTGTCGAAAGGACAGCATACTCCACTATTTAGAGACAATTTTAAATAAGGCCAATCTGTCTCACCAATCATGGTGCCAGTTCATTCACAAGGTCAGGTTTTAATTGTGGAGGTTAATAGGTGATGATGAGGTGAGGGTGTAGTGGGTGTGCGGAGGGTGTCGTCAGTGAACATATATACGACATATCAAAGCAAGACCTTCAATACAGTAGAAAGAATATGAACTTGAAAAGGGTGCGGAAGGGAAGTGAAAGTTGATATACATTGTTCTGTTAATTAAAAAGAGTCCGAGATGTTTGATAGTTCCTGAAAATCATAAATTTGCCCCAAAACGTCAATACTAAAAGTTGTAATATTTTTTGTCAATTTAGTCGTTTAATCACTACCAATGGAACTATGGACGCGAAATGTTAATTTCTCCCGAAATTGACTAACCTTTGACAGTTTAATTACATACGCCGAACAGTTTTGAAAAACGCTGATTTTTTTCCACCCAAAATAAAGTAAATTTTCAAGACCTAGAAGCATATTTGGCACTGCACGTTTATCTGTAGAGTAATTTTTAAGGAAATAGTGACATATGTTTGCTAAGGAACAGGAATCATTAGTCATGAAAATAATACAAAAATATTGAAATTTTAAAATCTAAATTTTTACAAAAAACAAATTTGGTGTTAAATGTTCCTAAATAATACAGAAACAGGTTTTACAACGTCATAAAATAAATGAAGCAGACGATAACCGTTTGGGATATAATGAAACCAGTACGGAACGAGAGAAAGCCTACAGCATACTGGGTTTTATCTCCCAGCTAATTCGTTTCGCTATCTCCCAGCTAATTCGTTTCGCTATCTCCCAGCTAATTCGTTTCGCTATCTCCCAACTAATTCGTTTCGCTATCTCCCAGCTAATTCGTTTCGCTATCTCCCAGCTAATTCATTTCTCTATCTCCCAGCTAATTCGTTTCGCTATCTCCAAGCTAATTCCGATCGGTAGGGCATGTAAAAATGTTAACGATTTCTATTATCGAAATCAAGGTATTATATGTAAACTTATTTAGCAAGGTTTTTCTTTATCATAAACTACGTAGATCTTTCTCAAAGTTCTATCGCCGCAACGAAAACCTGCTGGGAAGTACAACCATTTCTGCGACTAAAAATATCACAACCTTTATTCTAAAGATATGTGATCGATAAACTTCGGAAATTAAAGCGGTCTGACGTATTTCCTGACCACTTTATACAACTAATCAGAAAATTCGTCAGAAAACGGATACAATCCTTAAGTATTACAACGCATTTCCTGCTTGCTGACAGACCCCTATGCAATCAGTCACTACGCTTCATTTTTCTCTTGTGCGACGACCGGATAATCTCGTGGGAATGCTATTGTGGGGAAGTTGGTGCATAAACATTTGTCCCTAGGGTTTTCTGGTCGTGCTCAGGTTGGTTTTCTATTGGCTGCTGTGGCTGTTCAGTACAATTTTGGAGTTATCCTGAGGTGTTACTAATTTTGCTTTTTATATATTTTTACAATAACATATACGTGTATCGTTTCCTAATTTCTCTGGATGAGGACTTTATGTTAAAGATTTCCTTTTGATGGGATTACTTTTATTTACACTGTCTTGTCAATTTGAGCGCTGAAGACAGGATAATAATGAGGTTTTGTACACTTAAAATTGATTTTCCTAACCAGTTGGCCATATTGCCTCATGACCGTTCGAAATCGGTAACACTGTCTTCATCACTCTTTGTGTTGTGTAAAGTCCTTTTCATTGTATAGTTAATTTGGTACAGTGCGGATGTACGGTGCCAATGCGTTTGTGTGTTGTGATTTCTATTGTACCATTTTTCTAATTTTTTAATTTATTTATCATAATTGAAATAGTGCCAGGCTTGTATTTGAATATTAAACAAGAGTTCCGGGAAGGCATGTGGACGCTCTACTGGCTTACATCAAGGGTTGTCATAAAAATCCATTCAGTACTTCTTGTGAATAATTTCAAAAATAAAAATCCACAACACCCACAACAGAAATTGATACCTTTGACCCATGCTAACAATTTAAAAAAAATCAAAAAAATGAAATCGCAATTTTGCTAACAATTTAAAAAAAAAAGAAAACACAAATCACATTTTTTATTTTAACTTGAACAATGAAACAAGTTTAAAAAAAAAGTAAAACGACTTTTAAAAAGATAACAAAAGGAGAATTTAAAAAAGCCCCTATTGCCAATTTGGGATTCTTTATTATCAGCAATATGGCCAGGTCTGGTAAAAATCGGATGAAAAATGAAGACTCTATTGTGTTAACGAGGCAAACGTTAACGACGACTACGGACGAAGGACTAAGGACAACTCGCCATTCCATATGCTCTACTGACCCTGGGTCAGTAGAGTAAAAATGAAAGAATAAATCTAGTACTAGTTGGACAAAGGGCTGGCGAAAATGCGTTTCGAGAAAATTGTCACATTTTCATTTGTTAACGTCCTTATTCTTGACTGACATTTTAGAAGTTTTAAAAATAACATTTTGACATACACCACTAACGTGCGCCTCGCCTTCTCTGTGTATACTTGAGTAACACCGTCACTGTAAAATATCTTGACACATTGCTCTAAGTATGTACCGTTTAGAGTACATACTTACTCTAAACGGTCAAATTTTCGATTTTCCAAGTCTGAAACTCATCTAACATTAAATAGTGTTAAAATATATAATAAACAAATTTAACGTGAATATGTATTTATTTGGAAGCATAGGTTATACGATTATTTGACATGTAGTTGAAAAGCATACACAATGCAGTAAAGATGTAGCATTAGCTATTGGCATCAAAACATTTCATTAGAAAGAACACATAAACGAAACTGAACATCATGAATATGACATTAAAATGTAAACACAAGTTTTCTAAATGCATGTATACTATACGATTCTCATGATGATACCTGGACACGTATCATCAATTCAGAAAGAAACGGATCATATTGTCATGCGTGGCTGTAATTGATCTTGACGAAATTTGGTAAAGATTACATTCCCCAGAATAAAAGGGAAAAGCATGGGCATTTACTTAGCAGGTATTATACAAATACTAAATGATGCCTGTTATATTGACATAATTTGTCAAGATAGTTCGATATAAAAGTTATAATATCTCTCTGCGATTCGACTGTTCATGTGAGGACAAGTAACAAAAGAAAGAGAGAAAGGAGATAAATGAGTTTTTTAAGTGAGGACAAACAATGCAAACACTCAGGTCCTAACACATATTATATGAGCTCATTTTTTCTCACATGTCCTTAATTGTTTCTCTCTTTTGTGTACTCACAACACCTGACCCCCTATATTTCCCACTCTGCAAATTATTGGTCATTTAAACGATGGTAGATTGTGAATAAAGAAAGTCACATGGCAACATTTTGACTTATAAATATCCTCACATAAACGGATGTGTCATCTCTCTCTCTCTCTCTCTCTCTCTCTCTCTCTCTCTCTTAATCTGCAGTTGAAATAAGCAATATCATAAAGCAATATTGGATTATTACTGAGCCCAGTCCTGCGTCAAGTTAACGCGGCTCTTTGTCGTTGGTATATGATGTGATTAGCAGCCGATTATATCCCAACGCATTGATATATAACTGACCCACAATGTTGGGTGGAGTCTGACACATCTAGCAGTTACAGGTGTCGGAAGCATATGCCTAACAATCGTAGTTCTGTCAGTGTTCCCAGCGAATTTCTGAAACAGATTTTATTTTGATCAATTACAAAAGTGGCCATTTTTTTCTGAAGCCGCATCGATTTTTTGCAAAAACCAAAACATATTCTCAATCGCCCCTATTGTGAACTCAAATATCACACACATTTTAACTTGTATCCAGTGTATTCATTATACAAGACATTTGAGGCAAATCTTCTCTGAAACCTTTCCTATGGGCAAACAATCTTTTTCCATTTATAGCCTACTTTTTCATGGAAAATCTTAATTTCATTAGGTAAATAGTTATTTTGCTGCACTCTAATTATACAAAGGTATATGTTCATTTTGATCGATGAATATTATGAAAACAAAGGAATGGAAAGCGGAACCATACACTCAAGTGATATGTAAACGCAACACGGGAATTTCCGCTATATATTGTATATAATGCACACTTAATTGCACATAATATTCCAAAGAAATCCCAAGATGTTTTTTAAAAAGAAAGTTGCAGTTAACTAGAAAAAGGACACAACTGTGATGTTGTAGACGTTTTAATCACACTTCACTTTGTAACAAGAACTTCATAAATGTTGAAGTAGCTCTATTGAAAAATTGAGCTAGTTCAGTACTGTATTTAACGTAAATAGTTTGCAAAATGTTGCATCCTAAGTTTGCTCACATGATTGAGCCAAACGCGTACTCTATGAATAATGAAACATTGAAGGAACACTATTTGCTGTATTATTTGTTGTTTTAGTATTTTTTCCAAAAGGAAAGGTCTTACGTAGCCATGTACCATTCGATTAGCATATTGTACATACAATATATAGCGGAAATTCCCGTGTTGCGTTTTCATATCACTTGAGTGTATGTTAACCTATCGGTTTGAGCTTATCTTGCGACACGTGTGTTCTAAACAGAGCAAACGTTGCACTAATTGTTCTAAATAGAGCAAACGTTGCACTAATAGTAATGAACCAACTATCCACAGCCAACTGTTGTAATACTCCCGGGCAAGAATAAGGCCACAGTTTATGCAGGCAGAGGGGCCATTCCCTGACCCCTATCCCCACGAATTCATTCCATTTGGTGATGTTCATTAAAGGTCTTCATCGCCATCCCTTTATTGTTTTACATGCTACATGAGTGGTGGCAAAAGACAATGAATGTGGCTCCAACAAAAAATGGAGTGTTTACAACAGAATTGCAAAATCTCTGCAGTTCTGCAGGTGAGAAGTTTCTAGGCACATTCTGTATATTTTTATCTCGATATAACTGGATGGTGGGACTGGAATGTCCATTTCTGTTGACGGCATATAACCGTTTTGTGTTGGTGCGCCGTAAAACCCAATTCAAATAGATTTTGTTGCAACATTTTCCATTAGAGAAAGATACGCACATATTAACAGTATTTATTTATTGGATAGACCAAAGGACTGCATAATGTAAATAAATAACCTCTTTTGATAAACTGTTTAACAAGTTTCATAAAGATTTTATGAAAGTGATTATGATAAAGGATCTTGCGAAGTTTGTAAATCACGTCACCCATAGAAGTCAGACTGTGATAGTCCTAGTCGCATAACGCATTTAATATTGGGATATAGCGATATGGATATCAGTGTGTCTCATAGCCGGAACCATTAAAATCGCGAATGGTTGCTTTTTTTCTATATAGTTATAACAAAACACCGAGAAAACAAAAATAGGAGAACATATATACGAACTGACAATGGAATGGATAGAGTATGTGTTACGATAAATATATATTAGAATGTGTACAAGGAATACGTTACCACTTCTTGTCCGAATTTGAAAACGTTTTGGAAATGTATACAGTCTGTACTGTAGGAAACCTTGAATTCTGTAACGTATTGAAAAGCATTCAATATGAACGGTATGTACCGTCCCTGTATCGCTACCCCTTCAACAGTCCTGAGGATTGGAAATTGTGCCTGAAAAATACACATTTCTAGCGTTTCAATATATTCCCATAAACACAAATATATATTCTTCCATTGATTAAGTATCGGATATAGGGTTTCTATTCAGTCGCCTTATTCTTATCCAGTATGCTATAGACCTACAATGAAAAAGTAGGTATTATGCTGCAAAATATGGTTTAATGTCAAACATGACCAGTGTGTCGTAATGAAATACACATTTAACCAACCAAAGGTGTGCCAACATATGATGTCGCCCACCCTGACATCATTGAAAATACAGCCCATTTAAATTCGGTCACTATTGATAATAACATCAAACAAAGACATAGTGTGTATTTCAGATTGTTCTGTTAGCAGTTTTATTATATCACCCATATGTGCTAGTAGTAATAAATAGTATGCACCTGCCATTCTCCTTGTCTTTAAGCGAGCGCTAGTGGCGTTTAATAAAGCTATTTTTTCTTATGAGATGCCGAGTTGTCCGTCGTCCGTCGTCCATCGTCCGTCGTTAACTTGCCTCGTTAAGACGGTAGACTTCATTTTTCATCCGATCTTAACCACATTTTACCAGATTGTTAATATCAATGAAAGCTCGGACAAGTTTGAACACCAGCCAAAATGGTCCAGTAACAGCGGAGTTATGGCATTGATTTGGTTAAAAATGCTACAGTTTGCCTCGTCAAGACAATAGGGACTTCATTTTTAATCCGATCGTTACAAACTTTACCAGATTATTAATATCAATGAAAGCTCGGACAAGTTCGAAACCACGCCAGATCGGGCTAGTAACAACGGGGGTATTGCCCTTGATGCTATGTTTTGCCTCGTTTAGACGATAGGGCATTCATTTTTCATCCGATCTTTACCAAACTTTACCAGATTGTTAATATCAATAAAAGTTCTCGAAATCCTGCCAGATCGGATCAGTATTAGATTACATAATCTTTATATACGTATATTAGATCGCATCAACTGGTGAATATACGTACATGAAGTTATACAAAGATAGATATCAGTTATTATTAACAAAACATAATGAGACGAAAATGAAAAAAATGATACAGTGTTTACCTGAATCCACTGTTTTCCGTCATTGGCTCCCGCAGTCCATGCCCCGTTTCCAGGTTTAGTTTCTACAGTGTTCAGTCTCGACCAATTTGGTGTGCAAAAATTTGGTATTGATGGTCCAAAATGCGATGAAGCAGTAATGAATTGATCATCAATTCTGTTTGGTCCTGAGATTAAGTCCTCTGACTCCGGACAGTCAGCTGCAATATATTTGTGGAAATCTATTTGGAACAACAAACAAGTTAACGTGTAACGTGCTATCAAATCCAGGTTAATGACTGGAATTCCTAATGCTACAAAATAACCTCGATGACAACTGTCTAACTGATTCTGCAAAGTTTATAATTGTGTGTCAAAGAGTAATCTATGCACTCATGAGACAGTTAAATAGTCAGTCAATACCCAATGAAGCTCAACATAATATTTGACGGTAATGTTGTTGCTTCTTTATAATGGCTAGAACTTAGGGAAGACAATCGATTTCATTACATTTATTAATGCAGTGAGCCATTAATGTTCAGGTTTACAAAAGTATCTTAATACAAATTCCGTTTAAACAGCTAATGACTTTACGGTTATTATATCTGCATGGTTGACTTAGCAACTTTGAATTCTTAAATATGTTAATTATTTTCATTTTTATTGAAATGTGAGTAGTAGTTAAAATAACATATTAACTGTGTTTGCCTCTTTATTTCTTTATATTATTTCTGTTAAATACAACAGTAGAGTTGTGTTTGTTTTCTGTTCTAAAGTTATGTTTGGATTTTAAACAAATCGATTAAACACCAGATAAATGATGAATTGTCGTACATTCACGTAATAAAAATAATATTCATCCGGCATGAATCTCAGTACAATGTTAGCAGTCATACATTTAATATAAAGAAGATGTAATACGTCAGTTGAGAGTGTTCGTTATTTTTCTTGAAAAACTTCAACCAGAACGACTTTTAGGTTTTCAGTAATCATGGCGAGTAAATGTTTAAATTATTGAACGAGTTTCAATCCTTTGTTTTTTTTAGATAAAACGAACACGACTTTATTTTGATAATCTGTTTAACAAGTTTAATAAAGATATTACTCAATAACGGTTTACTATTACAATATCGAAGCCGAAGTCGGTGATAGTCAGCAGCGATGTAAGTCTGGGCGATACGGGATATTTTTGTTTGAAACTAAAATCACTAAACCTCAGAATGTCAGAACAGTTCATGTAGATATTGCATGTACTTCAATGCACGAATGAATGGTTTATTTGATATATGCGTCTTATTGTGCATCGGCACGTTAACCGACACCATTTCTGTTGAATGTTCGGACAGATTTTGTCATGTTTGAAAGGTAAAATAGGACCGGTCGATATCTAGTTAATGCATAACATGTATAATTTCTTAATGGATAACATCGTTATCAATTGACTTGTGATCAAATGCTGTGTATATTTGTATATCTGGGGTTAATTTTGGCGGTTCTATTAATTTACCCAATCTTCCCACTTGCTTAGTTGCATCTCTTCATGCAGAAAAGTTTGTTGCTAATTTTACAGATATAGATATTCAAAGCGTCTTTATTTGGTGTTATAAATTAATCTTTAAATTATGGTGTGCTCTTACATGTGTATTTATATTGCTTAACTGCGTTAATGTTTATACAATTCATGAATTATTATAAATATTATGTATATTTGCTTAATATTTAAGGGGGTTATTTTTCTAATTTCGTTACTGATTAATATGCTAATTTATACATACGGTACATAATTATGTTTTCGATAATTAGTTAAATGCTTTAAATGAATATACATATTTGTTCAACATTTTTGTTTAACAATGTTATTTTTGTTAAACAATGTTCAATTTTAAGTAGATTTGAATGAGCAAAGGTTTGATGTTTGTCTTAAATCTTAAAAAGTTTTCCCCTTAACGGTTTGTTCTCTTGTTGCTCTGGCTTCTGCAAGTCATTGACTACTTGCTTTGTGGCTTTTTATGGTAATTTTATATTATATATACATGATCATTTATGTGTTTTACTTATATTGCCTATTAATAGTGTCTTGTTTATTAGACAATATAACCCGGCGGGGATATCTCTGTTTAGATTGTCCCGTTTTTTATTGGATGATGAGTTGTCTGTCGTCCGTCCGTTAACTTTTGCCTTGTGAACACTCTAGCACCTTCATTATTAATCGGATCTTTATCAAACTTTACCAGGGTCTTCATATCAATGAAACTTGCACAGATTGTTAATATAAATGAAAGCTCGGATAAGTTCGAACAACAGCCAGATCGGATAAGTAACACCAGAGTTGTGGCCCTTGTTTTTTCTGACAAATGCCATTTTCTGCCTTTTGAACACTCTAGTACATTCATTTATTATTTGATATTTACAATACTTGCTAATATTAATAAAAGCGCGGACATGTTTAAAAAACAGTTAGATCGGATAAGTAACACCGGAGTTATGACCCTTGCTTTGCTAAAAAAATCCATTTTCTGCCTTATGGACACTGTAGCACCTTCATTTATTACTTGATCTTTATCAAACTTTCACAGATTGTTGATATTAATGAAAGCTCGGACTAGTTCGTAAATCAGCCAGATCAAATTAGTAACAGTAGAGTTGTGGCCCTTTTTTCTGATAAATGCCGTTTTCTGCCTTGGAACACTCTGGCACCTTCATTTATTATTTAGTCATTACCAAACTTGCGCAGATTGTTAATATCAATGAAACTCGAAAATATTTCGAAAACCAATTAGATCGGATTAGTAACACGGCAGTTATGGTCCTTGCTTTGCAGAGAAATGCCATTTTCTGCCTTGTGAACACTCTAGTACCTTCATTTATTATTTGATCTTTATCAAATTTGGGCTGATTGTTAATATCAATAAAAACTCGGACAAGTTCAAAAACAAGCCGGATCGGACCAGTAACACCAGACTTATGGCTCTTGATTTTCTTAAATATGCAATATGCTATATTGAGAACCCGTGGGATTTGTAGATGTGCAATACATTTTCATATTTTTGCTTCATCCTCGGGGGCTCCAGGGAGGGAAATCGAATAAAAACACAACAAATGACATATCTTGTCCATATTTGAATGTATTTGATTCCAATTTGGAATGATCATTTTAAAATGGGTTTTGTCTTCCTGTTTAAAGGGGCCCCTCTACAGGGATACAACTTGGTAAGCTGAAGTGAAGTTGCAGTAATATACTGTTTGGGAGTTTAGACATTATGACACTTACTCCTTCTATACCCTTTGAGATTTTTAAATTAATATTGTTATTTTTCGTTTTCGTTTTTTCATTCAATCAATCTGAAATGATTCATATTTTGTACATAAACAGATGTAAATGCTGTTTTCATGAATGTTTTATATGTTACTGGATAAATAGTTAACAGATGATTACCCTGAATATGTTTAATACTCGACAACTATACCTCATGACATCCCTGGGACATCCCGGATTACATTCCTTACACAAGACAACCCAGTGGAGGTATCAGACCATTTGCTTAGCGTTTAAATACACATTTTTGGTATCATATCACTATTGCATTTCCCACATTATAGCATTCTGAAAAAAAACTAACTTTTTCTTGAAGTCTATCTTAGATACTATCAAAAATGACCAGCAAATTGGGAAAAATGTAATTCTTTCAGCCTCTAACATGTCTAATAGTTCACTGAACAACTCCAGAATGGCAGTAAATAAGTTGTACGTTTTTTGTAAATTTACCCTCAGTGTTAGGTTATCAATTACAATTCAAATTTAATCAACATATCCTAAATGAAAATAACTTATGATGAAAATATATTATTTTGATGTATTATGGGGATTTGTTTTGATTGGAGTATCTGACCATTAAATTTCATTATCGTTTGCCCACGTTCTAAAACTGTCCAAAGCATGATGAGATGCATCAAGATATCAAGTACATGTTGAGAATACAGTTACAGCCCAAAATAACAGGAAACTGCAATAAACAATGTATTAAGAAAAACAAAGATTAATACTCGTTTAATAGAACTTTATTTCGAATGCACCAAGAAAGTACATCCGGTCTAATTGATGTAATTTGTCCCAACAACTATTGATTGTAATGCCTGTCGTGCTCAGATCACCCAATCCATTGAGGAGTTTAGTATACAATGCTGTCGTAAAGAACATGCGGACTCAAACTCTCTTTCTACTTGGAATAGGTAATTTGTTTAAATTATAGATAAACGTATTAACTTTAATAATGCTAACCCCTCTTTATTTCCTCCGAGACCTATGTTTTCCTTTCGTAATTTAAAATCGGGAATTCAAGATTTTCATAATAAATTTCCTTTAGTTCCTGCTGATAAAGCAGATAATAATGTAATTATTGTTTGACGCCTACATTACGTCAGGGTTTTATCTCTGAAACTCGGTAGCACTGATTCGTATAATCCAGTTTAATCTATCGAGGATGATGTTGTTTCCACACATATCACTCTGTGCACTACTTTCAACTAGACGAAAAGCAGAACAAACTGCCAACTATATACTAGATTCCTAAATTGCATAAACATCCGTATAAGGCCCGCATTATTTCGAATTCTAGTGCCTGCACCACCACAAACATCTCCAAGCTTTTAACTTCTTGTCTTACTGCCGTTAAAGATCACGTTAAACAATATTGAGCTAAAACTTAGGAAAACTCTGGGATTAATTTATTTTGGTCTGTTAGAAATTCAGCAGACGTTCTTGATACAATTTGCAATAAACGTCAAGTTTCATCTATAAGCACTTATGACTTCTCTACAGTCTATACAACCTTACCACATCACCTTATCAAAGACAAGCTTATTGCTCTTATTCAAAAAACGTTCGCTGGAAAAAAAGTACATTTTTGGCCTGTAATAATATTAAAGCGTTTTTTACTTACGGCAATTTAGACAGTTGCACTATGTGGACTTGCCAAGAAGTTTATGAAGCACTCATCTTCCTATTAGATGATATTTTCTTCAGGTATATAACTACCGTTTATAGACAAATTGTTAAGGAAAGACTTAAAAACATTGTCAAACAGCATTTGCGAGAGGACAATTTTTTCATCATTGCCTAGATCCTCAGGGTCTCGATTTAGGGCCATCTTGGTCCTCTTGTTTGAATTTATATATACACGAGCATCTTTGTGTTTTATATATTTGCCTATATTTACTTATATTGCCTTGATGGTTTGAAAATAGTTCATGGCGGAAATTTCTTTATTTACACTGTCCCCTTTTATTAGGATGACAGTATGGTAAGATTTAGGTTTGGTGGACCATAGAACCTGATTTAAACCTCCAGCGGCCTTTTTTGCCACTGACCGTTCCAAGGCGGTAGCCCTATTGTCAACCATTTTTGTGTTTGTGTTGTCTTATTTGACATTTTATTCGTTTTTAAAGTTGTTCTTTGTTTCTGTGTGTATTTGTGGTTGACTGTCGTCCTTGAATGCTACTTTTCCTGTTCGATTTTTATATCTACTTTTAGTGTTCCAGTGAGTATATCATTGCAAGAAGTAGTATCCATACGTAGGTCAAGTACTTGTAAACTAAGTTTAAATCGTTTGCTCTGATTATATGAACACGTTTTAAAGCTATGAAAAGCGTATGAAAGGAGTAATTCGGAAATCGCCGAACACGATGAATATAAAAATACTACAGTATCGGTTTGACTGAGACTGTTCATGAACGGTAGTGAAAAATGCTATCTACCGTTCACGCCCTGTAGCCCCGGGTTGAGTAGAACTGAATATTTAAAATGTCTATGTGTTTTCTTAGAAATAAATTATAACATTTATACAAATGGGTATTTTGGATTGTGTTAAGAACTTTGAATTAGTGCAGCATTCGATGCTTCTAATTATAAAATATATCAACTAAAATTATTTTGACCTTATGTTTTACCAGAATTACAACTACACATGTGTTTGCAAAAGAAGTATTTAATGTTTACGATGAGCTACAGTTACTTGAACTTCAAACGACATTCAATCAAAAGGGAGGTAATTTAGGATTATCCATGTTTCATTTTATTATCGACGGAACATCGGCAATAAATGGATCAAACTTTTATGTTTTTGTTTTATATTATTACCTACCCATTTTAAGAAGTTTATATCTTTAAGCGGAATTTGATTCATGTTATGTGTTTTTCAGCACATTTCATGTTTTCATAATTATAAAAGGCTGGTAACTCTTTAAGATGTAACAGTTTAAACACAAACTAAATGTTTTATAAACTATTGGTCACTATTGAACAAAATTCTTCTCACACAACTATTCTAAAATATATTTAAACTAAGAAAATATAGTTAAGATACAAAAGTGAGTAGTTAGGAATTTTGTTCAGTGAATATCTACAACCAGATGGCCCGGTCGGATAACAGAAGATGGTGGTAAAACCATGTAATGCATTATCGTTATTTACATCGTTTTTATAGTTGTTATTTTAGAAGTGTAGGTGTAGGACTGTCGAATAATGGTAGTCTGAATACAGTTTGAGTTTCAGGTTAACATTTATGACCGCTAATAGACATACTACCTTTACAGGGACTGGAGGCGATCTGGAGGTATTTTGCGTGCCAATCTGAATAAAACCACCATAACGTGATACAGTTTCATATTTAATACGCATATGCACTAAAGTAGGCCCCGTGATCCGTATGATTAATTATTGTTAATAAAATAGTTTGGTCTGGACAACTAGACAACACGGCTAGTTTTTGTTGTATTATCATTAAAATTAGTTCATATGATGCTTTAAGGTTCTTATACATTCTTGTTTTGTGGTCGAGGTACTTTTTGAATTATATGTACAAGTGTTATTAGCAATCTTATTGTCATTTAAAAATAATATTTATTATTTAGCAACAATTGTATTTGGAGAGACACCAATCACTCTTTCAGATCACCTCAAGACCGTTTATTATTTTTTTTACATTTCAGACGAAATTCATCTAGTACCTAAATACGTGGAATATCAGTGAAACAGACATGTTTAGTGGTAAATAAAAATACCTTTACTTTTAAAAATCGTTTGAGAAATAAAAAGTTAATGCGTTAACGCCGTTTTTGATGGGGCATTTTCCATAAACAATTATAAACTAACAAGTTATTTGACATTTCTTAATTTTCTGCTGTCCCATCAAAAAGAAAGCCCCATCAACAGATCATTTTGGTTGTAAAATATGTATTTCCTAACTGATTTTCAAGAAATACCAGTTCTAATGATATATATTTAAATTGATGTACGTACTATTTAAAATGCTCAAGCTACTGCAGAAAACCCTTTGGCTGAAACAAGCGCCCCCAACAATAGGTAAAAAGGGATCCTAACGTCCGACGATGGTGTCTCGAACATTTCAGTTACGAGGTAAGTATGCTACCTTTTAAGAATCAATTATTACATTAACGTACATTATTTACCTTATTTTCCCCTTGTTATAGTACCAACAATAAGGTGCCTTGGGAGATTGGTAATGATAAATAACTGCAAGGAAGATAGATATCGTCAGTGTATTTTTAAACTGCGCCATAGCCATTTTCTATTGAGGTACATAGGTGGGGTGAACATTCAGATCCACTTGAAAAGTGAAGTTTATTTGAAATTAGACACTACTACAAGTGACTCCGTGGTCGAGGGGTTAACGACGTTGCGTTGTAAATCGTCTCGTCTCTCACCGCTACGGTTTTGAATCCCACTGTCAACTCGTAATTGAGAAGTGTCGATTTTTACGAATGGCGAAAGGTATACAGTACTGGTTCTACCCATGAAAAATGGGGTGATCTGCCTCAACCACAAAAAAAATTCGTGTGCGTCTGGCGGGGGACCACAGTCCACTGTAATAAGCAAATAAATCATTCAAACACCAAACATCACCACAAACAGCATTATAAGGGTTCTTTTAAGACATTTTTAACATAATAATTTATGATTAAATTTATTACCGCTTATTTGTTTAATTTGACAATCTATCTTTATCAATTGATTACTAAGCGGAACACGACAGCGTCTGTAACGTTAACGTTCGGCAATGCGTCTATAAGGTCTCACAACACTATTATCTGCCTTTGAGAACTCGTGTCCTACAGATAAAGGGGGTAGACACAAACCATAGTTCCTCTTTTCTACTTTCTATTGCATACATTGATTTATCCATACCATGCGATGAATCTACAGCATTTTTTGGAAGAGATCACAGAACATTTCATGTTGATATAATGAATGAATGAATGAATGAATGAATGGTGTTTAACCGCACGTCGACACATAAATAGATCATATTGTGCTCAAAAACGGATGAAAGATGAAGAAATTAAGGATTAATTAAAAATTAATGTAAATATATAAAGATAAAACTATTAACAAATAAGGGATGATATGGTAGTAATATAAACTATATATGTAAATCAACAAATGCCCGAAAACGGGTATATTAAGAAGTAAATATATACAAGAACATATTATAATGATTTATATAGTCTGACTTCCTTCAGGAAATCTAAAACAAGACTAAAATCTATAGTATCAAATAACTCGGTCATACGAGGGTCATTCAATAAGTTCTGTCACTAACACGTTTTAACAATTATGTGCTCGATGAGAGTGTTAATGTTTGATACCAAATGAACGAGAGTTTCGCTACCATTCCATTGATGGTAAAATGAATGCTGTATCTTTTGTGTAACGAAAGTTATGGAACATTTAATACATATCACTACTACATACTGAGGCATTTTCGTCCTGAGTTTTTTCAGGTATGTTAATTGTTACTTTTTTAAATGCCTGTTTCTCTTTAAGTACTTGTCGAAGACCTTTGACATTTCTCATACATTACCAATTATATCTGTGCATTACAAGATTCAGAATTTAAGCATGGTTGATGAAAAGCGATTGTCTTAGAAATTAAAATTTTAAGCTAACGTGTAAAATTAATTTAATGATAAATGGACATTAAATGGAAGGGCAGTCTTCTGAAATAGCGTTTTTGGATGATCGATATTTTCACTAAACATTGTACCAAATTATACAATAATGTGTTGAATATGAAATTTAAACACTGAATGACCAGGATTTGTAAAATAATTAGAAAACATATTATTACTATGAGAATAATTACGACATTTCAAAGATATTATAACATTTCTGTAAACAAAATGAAGAAAATCAGTGTTATATCTGCTAAAATTAAGGGATATGCATTCAATCATATCTGATTTGCAACAAGACCTTTCCGTATTCTCGAAAATCATTTTCATAGATTATGGGTAAATAACAACAGATGGCGTACAAGAAAATTAAAAGCATATAATTATTCAAATAGTTTTTACAACGTTTTGTAACAAGGAAATTTTCAGAGATGCCAGTATCCAAAAGGTGTGGTAGGGGGAGGTAATTCAGGGGTAAAAATATCCGGAAATTTTTCATTTTTGTTGTGGAACTTAAGAGAGCGAACCCAGTAGTACTATAAATACACTACTTTATTTCAGTGTAATATCCAGTTCAAAGGATATATGCCTAGTGACAGAACTTTTTGAAGCACCCTCGTAGTATTAACATTGTAGTACCTTTGACGCATAGGATCAACGTCTACACATTCCAACAAGATGTGTTTGACCGTTAACGGTGCAAAGCTGGGTATACATTCTGGTAATTGCTCACCTTGTAATAAATATGTATGCGTATAACGTGTATGCCCTATCCTGCACCGGGCTAGGAAAACTTCCTTTCGACGAATGGGTCTTCTAGAAGAACGCCACTCTCCGAGTAATGGTTTATTTGAATGAAGTTTATTGTTAACTGACAAATCCCAAGCGGCTTGCCATGAGTTACGAATATTTGTGTTAATACAACTTTTAAAATTAGTATAAGGTAATTTGGCATTATATATATGTAAACGTAATGCTGCTTTAGCAGCACTATCAGCTCTATCATTATCACGTATTCCTACATGGCTTGGAAGCCAGCAGAACATAATATCAACTTCATTATCATTATCATTATCAACTTTAAGAGAATTGTACTTTTCTAAAAGTTGAAGCACAACTGGGTTGTCATGTTTCATATTACCCAGTGCTTGAAGAGATGAAAGGGAATCAGAAAAGTTTACAAAATGGTCATCATCAGATTCCTGAATATTATTGAAGGCAAGTTCAGTTGCCTTAAGTTCAGCTGAAAAGATAGAGGCCTTGTCGGGCATGCGGCTCTTTATGCTGTGTTTGTGAATAACAGCTGCTGCGGCTACTTTATCTCCATCTTTAAAACCATCTGTGTATATATGTTGAAAGTTACAGTATTTCGATTTAATTTCATTAAATTTGCTTTGAAAGATAGTAGGGTCTGTACTGGATTTGTTACTATTACAAAGATCGCAAATAATTGTTGGTGTTTCCAAAGTCCACGGTGGAATTTATGGTACTTTGTACTTGGCAATCAAATTTAGGTCGATTTCAGTGTCTCTTAATTTTGGTTTAATACGAAGACCAAGTGGTCGAATGGCCTTCGGTTTTCGATCAAAAAGAGTTTCATAACTAGGACATTATCGAAAGTTGAGTATGAAGATTTTAATTTAATAACTAATTTGTCCCATCTATGAGACAGTGATGGCTCATTAGCTTCAACATATAGACTTTTGGCTAGTGATGTACGAAAGGCACCAAGGCGAGTCGTAATCCTTGATTATGTTTAGGATCGAGCATCTGCAAGTATGATTGGCGAGCTGATCCATATACAATTGAGCTGAAGTCCAGCTAGGATCTGATTTTCTAGATAATTCTGTATCATCATGATCATGGGTCTAATCACAACGGGGTTGTATGTTCGTCATTGTATTACGCTACATGTGTCACGCAAATATTTTTCATTGTTTTTTAAAATGCAGATATTGGATAAATGAAGAATTTAAGCCTAAAGACATGTTGTAAATCGTGTTTTCTCTATGTCACGAATAAAAACAATACACTTGGACCCTATGGAAAATTAACTGTGGTGTGAGACTATAAGAATCCAATCAATAACTTCAATAACTGTATTTGAATATAAGGGGACACTCCACAGTTTAATGTACAGTTCTCAATAATCAAACCTATGACAAGCTCTTGGCCTGAATCCTTGAGCAAAAAAAAATCACATCATCATTGTGTCATACATTTCTTGGAAGACAATAAAATTACACATGTTTCCAAACCAAATAAAAGCATCAAGAAGCATTTTCTGTACGACTTTAGTTCCATTTCTTTAAGATTACTCCACCCCTCAAAATATGCTAAAAAAGCAATTTTAGCAATGATTTAAATGTCAATAAATAAAAATAAAAAAAATCCTAAGCATATCAGGGTCATGTCTGCACTCATAATGCTCTTGCATATCAGGAAATGCTAAGTTTTACATACTTTCTCCGGCAGTTTAAAAGGTTATTCCATGCTGATCTCCAAACGAGTCAAAATCAGCCATTTTACCTACTTTTAGAAGTTTTTGCTAGTTGAGCATTTTTCTATTTATAGCGTCCAAAAAACCCAAAGAATGCATATTCCAATACACCAAAATAAACTTAGAAGTAGTCAAAACTGAAAACAACATCAAACATGTGCTTCATACTTATTATAAATGCCATCCATGGACCTAAAAGATGCCTAGTTGATTTCTTTCTGATTTACACCATGGACATTCGTGCGAAACTGAGGACTGACGCCTTAAGGGAAAGTTGTCCGTTAAAAAAAATTGGAACGCCCCTTTTTCCATGTCGCGAATTTATTCCGGACGTCTTGACATACGAATTATTGCGATTGTCCAAAAATTGGCCTAACAACACTTTTTTAAGATAACATTGAAACAGCCCGTTTAACAGCTTTGTTGCAAACTTTTTTTTTCCATAGCATGAAAAAGGTCTGAAATGTGCAATCAGAAGGCATTTCCACTCTAAAAAGTTGCCTCCTATAACCCGATTTATATAAAGCCGCTACATTATGCGATTTTTTTTTATTTTAACGAGACACGACATAATGACGTCATGTGACATGACGTCACGCCACATGCTATTCTGTTTAACGTCATCTTACTATGACATCAAAATACCATAGCAACCGGTACGTAAACGGGACATTACCATTTATTAGCAAACTGTCAATATAATGAAACAGTGTTAAGGCAAACCCAATAATTACACCAATGGTTACATTTTAAATGGCAAAAAAGCTCACCTCAAACTTAGAAAATCCTACTAAAATTGCATATACCAACCGCAAGACATATGGGATCTTGAGATATCCATGTTAGATATCTCACGATAAGTTGCGATACATCTTGAGAAATTGTGAGATTATCTCAATTTATTTTGAGATATCAATGACTCAAGACACATTGAGATATTTCAAGATAAATTATCTCAAAACAACTTAAGATATCTCAAGACAGTTATCTTAAGATAAATTGAGATATACATTGAGATATCTTGAGATTAATTGAGATATCTCAATACAAATATATCAATATAAATTGAGATATCTCAAGATAAAATGTGATACATCAACATGGAGTATCTCAAGATAAATTAGACATAAATTGAGATATTACAAGATAAAATGTGATATATCAACATGGAGTATCTCAAGAAAAAATAGACATATATTGAGATATCTCAAGATACGGTGCATCGCGGAGTATTACAATATACATACTGAGTTGTTCATAATCTGAGTTTCTTAGCAATGCGGGTTTGCCTTATCGACAAATTACATACTAACCGAAGTAGTTCTCTACACAAACTTACTGAATGGTAGCAAACTTTGAAAATATGTTGAAATACAGACAAAAATACTTCATTTGACTGTTTTAGTAAAAATAAAGTTGGACCCTGAAGGGGGCACTCCACAGTTTAATGTACAGTTCTCAATAATCAAACCCATGACAAGCTCTTAGCCTGAATTCTTAAGCAAAAATAAATCACATCATCATTGTGTCATACATTTCTTAGAAAACAATAAAATTACACATGTTTTCAAACCAAATAAAATCATCAAAAAGCATTTTCTGTACAACTTAAGTCCGATTTCTTTAAGATTACCCCACCCCTCAAAACATGCTAAAAAGCAATTTAAGCATTATTTTAAATGTCAATAAATAAAAAAAATGAATTTTCCTAAGCATATCAGGGTCATGTCTGCACTCATAATACTCTTGCATTTCAGGAAATGCTAAGTTTTACATACTTCTCCGGCATTTTAAAAAGTTATTCCATGTTGATCTCCCCGCGAGTCAAAATCAGCCATTTTACCTACTTTTTGGAAGTTTTTGCTAGTTGAGCATTTTTCTATTTATAGCCTTCAAACATTCCAAAGAATGCATATTCCAATACACCAAATGAAATTTAGAAGTACTCAAAACTGAAAACAACATCAAACATGTGCTTCATAATTATTATAAATACCATCCATGGACTTAAAATATGCTTAGTTGATTTCTTTCTGATTTACACATGGACAATCGTGCGAAACTGAGGAGTGTCCCCTAACGCTTGAATAAGTCGACGTCAACGTGACGTCATGACGTATCATGTGAGATAGAGTGTTCTTGCATACCGGATAAGGGTATCCGCGTTTTACATGTTGGATGGAAAGTCTTATCTTTATGGGTAAAGATAAAAGTCACGCACATCTATAATGACGTCAATACCGTGAACAGATGTATCAGTGTTTGAAAAAAACATGTAAAACGTTACTTACTGGTGACGTTAGCGCACAAAATGTCAATGCTATGCAAGAAAAAGAATCAATCTTGGGTTTCCGGTTCAGATAGGGAATTACAACCCTCGGTATAATTGTTTTAATCGGAACCTCGGCAAAGCCTCGGTTCCCATAAAAAACAAGTATACCTCGTGTTGGAATTTCCAAACTTTACCGGATACCCATGAAAGATTCTTATAATCTCACATGAGGAAAACACCTATCTCATATGACTAGAAATGGGGGTTTATATATTTATAAAGTGCATCTTTTTGTTTCCGGTTTTGATTATTTATATCTATTGTTATGAAAAGCTGTTTTCTTTGGGTTTTATGAAGGGTATAAATAGAAAAATAAGAAACCATAAAAAATACCTAAACTGGCTAATTTGCACCACATTTGAATCATTTTGGATTACTTTCTATAAAAGCCGGTGAAGGTATGTAAAAGTTAGCATTTCCTTATACATTAAACGAAATTGCAAAGTACCAATCTAAGAATATGTCAATAATATTCTCATTGTTTTGTGTATTTTGAGCTTGATTAGAGATGCGGTTAAACTGCAAAATAACGAGTGTAAATCGTCTGCTCTGATTGCATGAACATATCTTAAACTTTAAGTCAATGTCTTTTTCTAGAAATAAGTTATAACACTTATACAACTGAGTATATAGGATTTTGTTAAGTACTTCGAATAAGTGAAGCTTTCGATGTTCCTAATTCTAAAATATGCCAGTTAAAATTATTTTGACATCATGTTTTACTAGCATTACCATTACAAATGCGTTTGCAAAAGAAATTTTCGAAATATTTAATGTTAACGCTGAATTACAGTTACTTGAATTTCAAACAATATTCAATTTAAAGGGAGGTAATTTAAGATTATCCATATTTCATTTTTTTATAGACGGAAAATCTGCGATAAATGGGTCATATTTTTAGTTTTTTTTCTATTATTTCATACCAATTTTAAGAATTTTATATCTTTAAGCGATCTTTGACTCAGGTTATGTGTTTTATCAGTACATTTGATGTTTTCATATAAAGGGACTCGCAATGTAACAATTTAAACAAAAAATAAATGTTTCACAAACTATGGGTCAAAACAAAATACTTATCATATATCTATTCTAAAATATATTTAAAATAAGAAAATTAGTTAAGATACAAAAGTTGATACTTAGACATTTTGTTCAGTGTATGCAAGAGCATGATGAGTGCCGAAATGACCCTGAGATGCTTACATGAAAACATTGTAAATGTGATGGCCTTCTAAGAAATGTCTGATCCAATGCCGGTGTGATTTATTGCTCAAGGATTAAGGGCTTGTTATGGCGAATTGGACACTAATATGTGGTGAGCCCCTTTAACTTCCGGCGATGGTGTCTATAACATTAACATCCGGCGATGGCGTCTGTAACCTTAACGTCCGGCGGTGGCGTCTATAACCTTTCGGTAATGAGACATGTATGCTACCACCAAACTACCACCAAACAATGACGCCCCTAAATCGTAGTGTTCAGAATATGGTGTGTTTGTGCATGCTGACCAAGTGAACATGTTGGAAACTTCCATTTGCTTGGCACGTTGCTGTTGTGGTATTGGATTTGTATCCTTCTTTGCAATTGTATGTTATGGAAGCGCCAAAAGTTGTAACAGTTCCTGTTTTACTACCGTTTACGGGTGCGTCTGTTGGAGAACCACAGTTCACTTTAAAAAGCAAACAAATCATACATAAACCAAACATCGCAATCAGCGATCTATACCGACAGTCTTACTACCCGTATATTCATTCCGCGCTCTAAGTCAACACAAACATTCTTGACAATTGCTTAGAGAGATGTATTTTCAATGCTAACTGAAAAACTTGAATATCTTTTTTTTTGTGGTTTTTATTTTACCTCTACATATTTCACATGGACAAGGCGGGGGACGTCGGAAGGTGATAGTAATGATAAGAACTTTCGGTTCTTGTTCCTAAGTAATTCCTTATTCGAATGACAAATAAGGAATAAGTCATCACTGCATTGTTTTTTATTCGAATGACGAATAAGGAACAAGGAACCAAAGTTATCATCATATGATAGTATAAGGAGTTGCAAATAAAAAATGACTAAACCAATCACTTACTCCGTTACAGACAGGATGATTCTGGTTAATTCGAGTAAGGGTAAACGTTCTCGGTGTACACGGCAATCTTGATTTTTTAAACCTCACATTAGTATTTCGACATAACTTCCATCAGTTCAGTCATTAATATTAAATATAAGAATAGTGTACAGTAAATTATTTTTGCATATTATTGACCGTTGGTAATATTGCATCAATAATATATTTACTAATAAAAAAATAAGACGAAAAAACGAAAACTCAAAGGGTGCTGAGCCCCTTTAACTTCCAGCGATGGTGTCTATAACATTAACATCCGGCGATGGCGTCTGTAACATTAACATCCGGCGATGTCGTCTGTAAGTCCGGCGATGGCGTCTGTCACCTTAACGTCCTTCGGTGGCGTCTATAACCTTTCGGTAATGAGACATGTATGCTACCACCAAACAATGACGCCCCTAAATCATAGTGTTCAGAATATGGTGTGTTTGTGCATGCTTACCAATTGAACATGTTGGAGAAATCGTGATGCTCCAACTTCCATTAGCTTGGCACGTTGCTGTTGTGGTATTGGGTGTGTATCCTTCTTTACAATTGTATGTTATGGAAGCGCCAAAAGTTGTAACAGTTCCTGTTGTATTACCGTTAACGGGTGCGTCTGGTGGAGAACCACAGTTCACTTTAAAAAGCAAATAAATCATACATAAACCAAACATCGCAAACAGCGATCTATACCGACAGTCTTACTACCCGTATATTCATTCCGCGCTCTAAGTCAACACAAACATTCTTGACAATTGCTTAGAGTGATGTATTTTCAATGCTAACTGAAAAATTGAATATCTTTTTTTGTGGTTTTATTTTACCTCTACATATTTCACATGGACAAGGCGGGGGACGTCGGAAGGTGATAGTAATGATGAGAACTTTCGGTTCTTGTTCCTAAGTAATTCCTTATTCGAATGACAAATAAGGAATAAGTTATCACTTCATTGTTCTTTATTCGAATGAATGACGAATAAAGAACAAGGAACCAAAAATATCATCATCTGATAGTATAGGGAGTTGCAAATACAAAATGACTAAACCAATCACTTACTCAGTTACGTTGTCACACCCATTTTTAGAAATTGTAAACAGCGTATAAATACAATTATTATAATGTTACATCAGGTTTCTAACATTACAGAGTTCCTTCCTCCACCAATGGAAGCTGGAAAGTCGCCATATAACCTTAGCTGTTGGTGCGACTAAAAAATTTAATTCAATTCAATTGAAACGACCTTAATAAACGTTCAAAGGATATACATCACTTCTACCCGATTCTACTCCTGTAATAACTCGTTCTCAGACAGGATGAATCTGGGTAATTCAGTAAGGGTAAACGTTCTCGGTGTACACGGCAATCTTGAGTTTTAGTTTTTCACATTAGTTTTTCGACATAACTTCCATCAGTTCAGTCATTAATATAAATTATAAGAATAGTGTACAGTAAATTACTTTTGCATATTATTGACTGTTGGTAGTATTGCATCAATAATATATTTACTAATGGAAAAATAAGACGAAAAAAATAAAACTCAAATTTTTATTTAATCATATTCAAGCAGGTTTAAAGTGAAAATGATACCAGATAAATAAATCGAGACGTTAAATTTGAATGCTTGATGAATATTTCAATATTGCCATGTGTCACTGTTTGCCCACTAGCTACATCAGGGTGATTTTTTCAATGGGTATACGACATTCATTTTTCGCACATTAAGCCTACCATATATTATGGTCGATTTTTTGTGTGTGTTAGAGGAAGACACCCCTACCCTCCCACCCCATTTTTCCTGTGTACAAACAGTACTGTATACCTCCTGACACTCGTATGAGTCGACACTGTCTCACTTGAAAAGTCGAGCTCTCATTGGGATTCGAACCCGCGAAAGGAACGGGTAACAATAGAAAGCAGTCGTTATGCAAACATGCTCATTTGTATAAATCCAGTTGTTCTATCTCCCTCCCTCCCTCCATCTTGCTCTCTCTCGCTATCTCTCTCACTCTCTCTCTTTGTCTCTCTCTCTCACTGTCTCTCTCTGCGTCTCTGTCTTTCTTTCTCTCTCTCTTTTATTTGTAAGTAATATGCATTGTTTATATTAATTTATTTTTTTACAAATACCTGGCTTGCACTGGATGTCAGGGTCCCAGTGTCCGGATGTGTTACACGTTGTATAAATGTCATTGTCAGGCTCTTCGAAACCAGTATCACACTGAGTCTTCAGTCGGGATCCAACCCTGTCCATATTGCCCCATATTGTGCCGTTCGGCAGAAAGAAGCGGAGGCATTCTGCAACGAAACATTATAAAGTAGCACCATTAAATGTCTATGCTAAACTACATAAAAAAAACACCTTACACTGATATATTGGTACTAAAACAAAATGTATTGGAGTCATAAATCATAAGTGCATCATTATAATAAACAATGTTACATGTCATTTATCAATTAAACGTCAATAACTTAACAGACAAGAGTCACACATGGATGAAAATCGATGTTACGTATTGCTGCAAACTAAGTTAAGAGTTTGTTATTTAAACTGTTTACAGTTGTAAATCCATACACAATGTTTCAAGAAAAGGTGTAACGTTTTAATGGGATTCAGTATATATGGGAATGTAAGCATACAGTTAAACACGCATTACTATTGCGAGTTATGAAAACCCTTGAAAATGGTAATCGGATCATATGACTGTTAGAAGGTTCTCCTGAAATGGATGTGGAAGCCTCAATTTTGAGAACTCAAAGGACGGTTGCGTTTGGTGTTCGTCTGAAATCTTGTATTGTAGTATTCTTAACGGTTTGCACTCTTGTTGCTCTAGCTTCTGCTAAGCCAATGATTGCTTTGTGGCTTTATAGGCTTTTGTTTTTTATATTCATACATGCATGGTCGTTTTTCTCTTGTACTTGTGTTGCCTGTTGGTGATGCCTTGTTTGTTAGAGAATGTAACCTGCCGTGGATATGTTTATGTACACTCTGCCACTGCCCGTTCCAAGTGAGTGGTCCTATTGTCAGCCCTTTCATGTTTGTGATGTCGTGTCTTACCTTTTGTTTGTAATAGCTGTTTGTGTCTGTGCGTGTGTTTTGTTTGACTGTGGTCCTTGAATGCTACATTTCATTCGACTTTTATATCTATTTTTAAATTGCCACATATGGAACAATGATAAATATAATAATGTATTCATCGATATAATTGTATTCATATAATATTCGTATAATAAACTGTAATAATGCATTTTATTATCAGTTTATGATTTCGCATTCACTTGCAGATTTATAAATCAGTTTAGAACCATGATGCCACAGTTCTCAAAATAGAGGCTTCCATAGCCGTTTCAACAGAACCTTCAAATGATCAATCTTCTGTATTTGTATCATCCGAGTTTGAAATTATTTCGCCCTTTTCCCACTGTTAGGTGATAGATAATACACATTTATATAGTTAGTTATTAACTTAAAGCTACAGAGTCTCTATATCAATCGATTCCTTCTTTGTAGGCGTGTCTTTAATTGTGAACGATGACGTCATCTTGCCTTTTTACCATATATTGCATACTGACAAAATAAATTTTAAAGCAAAGACAATCACTGCAAAAATAAATATACAGATGTAAAATGTATAAATTGTATGGTTATTTTCATTTGCAGTTTTTTCTTTGCTTTAAAAGACATTTTGTCAATCTGCCATATATGGTTAAAAGGCGCGATTATGTCATCGTTCCAAAACGTTTCTTTGCAAATTTCCAATAGGTCATATCTCATTTAGTTTTCATGGCATTTTTTCAGTTTTTTTTAAGTTTTTCAGAGCCCTTTAAAATAAATTGTATTTGAAAATAGTGCATTAACCCCTTTAAACGTGTTCTTGAAATGTTCTTGTTCTTTTAAAGCATATGTTCACATATATGGTTGTGCCCTTTAATTTATCATTAAAATCGGTGTAAACGGTTGTTGAAAATAGCGAATCAACCCCTTTAACGTTCTCTTGTATTTGGTACTCCATCAAAACGTTTATTTAAAGGAATTTACTGGTGTCAGTGTAATACATTAACATTATAAGATGAGGGTTTCCGCGCTTATTATTGTTCTATGTTTGTTTGGTACAATTCTGGATTCATCCTGAAGTGTTTCTAATTATGTATTATTATAGTAGTCACACCGTCAGTCAGTCAGTCCGTACAGCCGTGTCCGGTCAATAACTCTGACATTCCTGGACGGATTTTCAAATAACAAGTGCTCAAAATAACAAGACGACGTGTCGCGTGCAAAATTCAAGTTCGTGGCTCCAAGGTCAAGGTCACACGCTTAGAGATCAAACGTCCAAACAGAAGTGTTTTTCGTGTCCGGTTAATAACTCCGACATTCATGGACGGATGTTCAAATAACTTGGCACAAGTACTCACCACAACAAGACGATGTGTCAGGCGCAAAATTCAGGTCCGTGACTCCGAGGGCAAGGTCACACTTAGAGGTCAAATGTCAAAACCCCTTCGGAGGCATTTGTCACTTGCAGTGACATTTCTTGTTATATATATATTTATGACAACAAGTACGTGTATCATTTGCTAATTCTCCGGATGTGACCTTTGTTGTCAAAGATTTCCTTTTGATGGGATGTGCTTTCATTTACACCATTACACAGGATAATAACGAGGTTGTGTATACATAAAATCGATTTAAGCTATAACCAGTAGTCCATATTTCCTTCTGACCGCTCAAATTCGGTAAACCTGTATTTACCACCTTTTGTGTTGTGTAGTGTCCTTTTCATTGTTTATTTAATTTGCTCTTTGTGTTGCTGTACGGACCTACGGTGTCATTGCGTTTTGGTGCTGTGATTTCTCATGTTTCTACTTGTTTTATAAGATAGGTATAAAGATAAAAATACACATGTCTAGATTAAATATCTATCATCTGTTAAACAACCACTCTCTTTTCAGTGTGTAATAATAATAATAATAATAATAATAATAATAATAATAATAGTAATAATAATAAAGGCTTTCTTTAACAAGAGAACTCATTTGAAACTAGTCTGTCTTCCACGAGCCCTCAAGAATATACATATATATATATAAGTCTAAAACCTCAGTGTGGATATTTAAAAGAACCCGTTCTATATTACTCTATGTGGTAAAAGTTACCTTTTATATCGCAGTTTCCTGTATTTGTATTACATGCTTGGCCGTTCGTACAGTTAAAATCACAACAAGCTGACTGTAAAATAAATACATTTTAATTTAAGGCCATTATCAGCAACAAGATATATGGCGAATTCAAGTTTATCCCTTAACCTGCTAAGCACGACTATAATAGCCTTTGCGTCCATTGTAAACCCAGATCAGCCTGCGAGCAAGTAAACCGCAGGCTGATCAAGGTTTACAATGTCCGGCTGCTGATCAGTCATTTCCCCCAAAACACCCCTTTGTCACATAAAAGGAATGGTCTTAACTCAAAGAAAGAACATTCCATTATATATATGTAGCGGGGTAAGGGTTAAGACCTGAAAAACACGGTACAAAAACATTGTTTTTTGACTGATATGCCATTTCATCAGGAAGTGGAACATTTCCAAACGTTAAGACTCTTCCAGAAAAGCCTCCTGTAAACTTATTTAAGGACGTATTTTTTTCATCAATTTATTTGTCTTAAATGCAGTATTTCGGAGACAATTGATTAGTTTGAAACTATTTTCTTATTTATTATACCCACGTTTTTTGAAAAGAAAAACAGGGTATATTAAAATCGCCTCCGTATGCGGGAATGGTGAGTGTGGGGGTGGGGGGGGGGGGGAGGGGGAGGTGTGGCGAGGGAATTTGGGGCATGTTTTTGGGGGTGGTGTGCGGGTCAAAAGGCCAATGACAATAACAATTCAATTACACTGTCATTTGTCCATATTTGTGCACAGGATGATATAATGCATGTTCATCTTTTACTAGAAACTTCACTTAAACGCGTGTATTTGATTAATAGCTTGGTGTATGTAATCGGCTATGAAAGATAAACGGACTAGGTACGATAAGAGCCGTATTTGGCCCCAGGATTTGTGAAAATTTCAAACGTAGAAATTCAAGATAAAATTGTAATACATTTCCAGATAAATGTTTCATCTGTTTATAATAATGCAAAATAATATTCAAAACCGTATCTAACGGAGCGATATTGTGCCTGGAATGCAGTCAGGTAGGTCGTTTTGAGCAAAAAACGTGGAAAATGGCTATTATAAACGTCACCTGTAAAATAAACCAAAACGGCATTCCAGAGATATTTCCGGAATTCGTGCATAATGGTAATCCAAATCAAGCCTATAAATATCTCTGGGATGCCGTTTTGGTTTATTTTGCTACAGATGATTTAGTGTTTAAAAAAGCGGTAATTTTTCTCCCTGTGTTGCTATGAAGAGTTGTCGTTCGTAACAAAACAAGACCGTATCTAAGGAGAGTTATCGTACTTAGTATATTCTATTCTATTCTGTTCACTCAGCAGAGAAGCGCAAAGGACCGTAACACAGTCTATATCGTACTTATATAGATGGCGCCATTTACTTCCTGGTTCACACATGGACAACCTAAACGCGTTATTAGTCGATTTTCCGACGGTAAGTGTTATTATTGGTAAATTACACATGTCAATTTATTGAAATGCTGTGTGATAATGTAGAGTTAAATTCCTACGAAAGCAAGTTTTTAAGTGTTGTGTCATGTGATTTCGGGAGAGGACCAACACTCTTGTTAGATCACCAGCAGGGGTTTATAATCATTGGATGGTGGTTTGATAGAATATGCAGAAACAGAATACTACTTTTCAGTTATAACGTGGGAGCAGTAGTTTTTCATTTAAAGGGATATGTATATACTCACCAGCTTTATTGAAAAATTGTGCAAATCACAGACCCTGTCTGACAGGCATTCATATGTGTTGTACATCCATGATACGCGCATCCTTGTCTAATCTGAACCCACAGTGGCGAGAGCCAAGAAGTTTTCAATCGTAATATCTTTACCCTCTCGACCACAGATGCGCTTATCATGGATGAACCATATATGCCCCCCACTTCACTTCACACCAAGTGACAAACCCTTAAATTTCTGCAATTATACCGGTAGTTTAAACTGTGCTTGCCAGAGGTTGTTGTTTTGCAGGGGTGGGGTAAAATTTTAATAACCCAGCAATCAGTGGTGGGGTAAAATTTTAATAACCCAGCAATCAGTGGTTCCAGTCTCAATGGTGCCAGTGGGTATCATCTCTGTGCCTAAGGGCATGACAATTCCGTTATCAGAATCAGTTAAAATGGAAAATATTAATAAATTATCAATACCATGTATCCGCGAAACACGTAAACATATATATGAATCTATCTGATAGCGCCTTTAAACCCAGTTCAATGCAATTCTATATGATAGTAATAGTTGGGGCATGGTTCCCAACTTCCTAAATTCCTATCTCTGTCTCTGGTTCAGCTCTAAATATCCCAAGACAACGGGTTTGATGAGCTTTTAGTAATAATTCAATTCATATTTGTATATTTGACTATAATTACACTATCCAGTGTTAAGCAATAAAACATGAGGTGTCTGATTTGGTATTTGGAATATTGCTATTTACTTCTTTTTAGTGAATAACACAAACACATCATTTCAAGTGATAAACTGGTATGCATCACACTGACAATGTTCATGATTTAGTGTCCCAAATTCAATTCATATTCAAAATATAATATTTGCTTTATATACATTGTTTTTATCTAACCTTAAATAAGCATGTTATGACAAGTTTGTGGGTTTTTTTTCAGTGTCTGAGCATGTGTAAGCTGTAAGAATTGTGACATGGTCTTGGAAGTGACATTGTCTTGGAAATATCATGGTGACATGATATTGTCTTCTTTGATGAACAATTGGTATGCAGTTTAGCTTTTAATTCAAGTATTTTTAATTGTTTAAAGTTATTTTGCAACTTATTCGAATCTGTAAATATGTTTATTTATAAATAGACTACAGTAGAAAAACTTGCATGTCAGGGTTACACCTGGGTACAAACAGTATATTGAGATCAGTGTGTCATGTGTCGTAGGAAAAGAACTCTTAATATATTTTCTCAAAAGAATGAAATGGGTTGAAATGTTCACCAATGGTGTACATGATTATAAAAGTAATGTAATGTTTTCAATTTTATAAGAATAATAATGAAATATAACTGAGTTTAGTACAGTAAATTATTTCACATATGAATTAATATATTGTGTATTTTGTTTTACGTAAAACAAAGGTGCAATTTAATTTTCAGTGTGCTGTGTTGGTGAATGCATGGTCAGTGTTATGACTACATGTATTTGAAAATACTGTAAGTTCTATGTTTGTATGTTAATAGTATGATGACATATGATCACTATATTTATATGTTTTTCATGTATTGTAGGGTGTAAAGATGTTTTATTTTTAGTATGTGCATATAAATGCATATAATTGAGACAAATAAATGTACTAAAATGGTTAAATAGAAAGAGGTGACTATGAAATTAAAATAATAAGCCACATAGTCATATTCTAATGATTTTTAATCCATTTTGGCATGTGATGGACTTTTAATTAGATTACTTTAAAAATTGATATTGTTTTCAACAACCTCCAAGTGTTGTCATTTATAACACCTTTGAAACTGAACACAGGTGGGCTTATATTCATGATTTATAGTGTTATGATATTGTTCACAGCTGGAATATTTGTATATGCACTACAAAAAATGGTGAAGTTCTCTTGGTGCTTTCATTGCATTTTATGTTTTATATGCACTTTTTTTTAATACATTTCCAACAGGATACAACATGAAGTATATTGCAGAATATTTCAATGGATGACCAGTCCAGTGAACTACAGGCCTCATTTTGGACAGAATTCTACAAGACATGTCAAAAATAAGCAAGGGCACAGTGCAACTATTGACTATGAACCTACATGTATGAACTCAACAAGGGCAGTTTGTAAGCTAATTGTGATATAATACATACCTTTTTTGGTGGAGTATACCACTATAGTTACGTTAATTTAAAAATAATAAAATTGATAAAAAAAGTGTATTAGCTGAACCACATTGTCTTGTTTGTTGTTGTTCTCCATGATATCAGGCAATATGTATTCCTTCTGGATATATTGTAAATGGTCAATTGTAAATCATAGGTAAGACTAGAAGTATAAACCTGTTACCTAATAATCACTTTATATAGCCTATGCAACATGATTTTATGTTAGGGAGACTTTTGTAATTAACATATTAATTATTGTTTCATATAATGTCAGGCATAAATGTTTTTATTATTGGCATATACTTGAATGTGTTTGGCTAAACATCTCAACCTCATAGTACAAGTACCTATGTTTATGAATCTTTTAGTTCATAGTATGACCCATGTGAGTTTGACAACATGATATTGGTAATGGAATGATAAAAAACTTTGGTACCAAACATGACAGGAATTTGTCAATTTAATTCTATTTTTTTTTATATAATTTAATCTAAACAAAACTCAAAGTTCACTTTCTTTTGCAACTGAGTATATTATACATGGTGTTGTCTGATGATCCCTATTGATCTTTTATGAGGTTTTACCATGTCCTCAATGGGACAGATAAGTTAAAAACAAAAAAATGAACACATTTGCATATCTAAGTCAAATAATTCATTTTTTTAAATTTTTGATTTGTTTGTTTGAATGGTGTTTTACATCTTCGTTAGCACATTTTAGGCCATATATGACAGTCGATTTGTTTGTGTGGTAGAGGCAGACCACCCCATTGTTCTTGTGTAGAACCAATACTGTTTACCTACCTCCATCCGCAAGAATCAACACTTTTTCAAAAGTCGAGATCCCGGTGGGATTCGAACTCGCAGCGGTGACAAGTGAGGTTTAACCCCTCGACCACGGAGTCACAAATGTTTCAGTATTAACGTTACACAGTTTTATGGACCATTTTTTGTATCGAAATCAGGTTTTAAAGGGTCGCACGACAATCTTGATTTTTGAAAAGCTCGTGCCGTCCCATTAGTTTTTCTACGCAACTTGCATTTGTCAATCATTAATATTAATTAAAGGGAGTACATCATGATTTTTCTAGAAATATCTTAAATTATAAAAATGTTCCAATTAATGATAAAACACGTCAAAATATGATGTTGGAACCATATTGGTAAGGTTAAAACTTCGAATACACCATATAGCTAGGACGGAATCGGGCATAAAATGCTGAAATTAACCCTGGTGCGTAACCTAGGATAGCACGTATTACTGTACAGAATGAATTTCCTTGTAACTAAGGATCATTTTTAGGATCATTCATTATGTTTAGGCGCTTTAAAATAGAATATATATCATTATTTGTCAATTTTAAGTCGGACCTCTAGACCCCTTTGAAAAGCCTGATGTACTCCCTTTAAAGCGATTTGGTTTTCATATATTTTAACTGTTGAATATATTACACTGGTAATATATGTAAACATAGGGTAGCAGAAGACGAAAACTCATCGTTTGGTTTAATTATATCCAAGCAGGGTTCATGTCAAAATGATACTGGTTAAGTAAATCGAGACGCTGATAATTTATTCAAGATTGCCTTGTGTCCCTTTAAATAATATATTACAATTTTCAAAAACAGCCTTGCATATTGTGAATGCGTACTGTTGCCATGGTTATGCAAACTGTTATTTTATTAACAACAGTGCAAATTAGTATCACCTAAAACGTAGTAGATAAAGATTTCTTAACGGAGAATCAGTCTTTCGAAACTATTAAAAAAAGTTGTTAACTACTTTTAAGGAAACTTATTTAGACTGCCTGTTATCATGGTTACAATGAAATGATATCAACTAAGTATGAATACAACAAGGACAACTCTATACATATCGGAAATAAAACCATCGCTTCTAAACAAAAAAAGAAATGAAAATGTTGAAGAAAAAGGAATATTTGGTGAAACAAAACTCATTTAAACTACTGTTGCCATGGTTACCGGCAATAATATAAGACATTTACACCTTACGTTCACACCAACCAACAAATGTTTATAATATCAAATAATAAGAATTCACAACAAGTATATCTGCAATGTTAACAAAAATAGGGTAACATTGAAAAAAGTCGCAGTTTTGGTTAAAGTCAAGACTGGAACAGAGTTATCTCCCTTATAATTCATATATTGTGTTTTAATACGGTAAAACTTGATTGTGTTGGGAGGGTGGACTTTTTTTTTTGTCAATTATATAAACAATTCAATTACACTGTACTTTTTTCCATATTTTGGTGGTATATGTACAGTGCTTTGGGGTGTATAGAATCATTGGTAGTAAAGAATCAGTTCCTGTTTAAAATCAATTTTCTCAGCTCATATATTTTAGATTGTTTTAAAACTTTCCAGGCTTGAAGATATATCATATAAGCATCCATTTATTCAACGGTGAAATTATTTGGGACATTTTTCCACGTAAAATATATCACTACGTGCAACACCTCTCAGAAAAAATGATTCTATACTACCTGAATGAAGTGTGTTTTTGAAACGAAAAATTCATACTGTCACAATAAACTCAGAAATAAATATTTGCTGTTTTAACAAATGTCAGGGACAAAAGTCAAAATGCAATCATCAGTTAAGGTAACTTGTTGAATTTTGGCACTTTTAAGGATAAAATGAAATTATGTAATTATTGGTGCAAAAACGCCTATTAAAAAATCACAGCTTCAGGACAATATTTTTTGAAATTTTGCTATCATACAACTAAAAATGTAAATCTAAATCAGAAATTAGATAAACATTTTCCTTTCATTTTAAAATGAGACGTTTAACCCAAGTGCTTCTATACCACCCAAATTACTGTAACTGTCTATAAAAGATAAACAACATATCAAACGATTTTATTATTTCAACTCGGACGTCTGTTTTCTTTTTTAATTATGTCTCAAATGAAATATTATGATGATGGCAATACACTGTATACATTTGTTTTCTCCTACTTCATCGGTGGGGGCCTGGGGGAAGGGGCATCAAATATACTAACAATTCAATTACAGTGTTATTTTTCCATACTTTTGCACATTAGTCATGTTAGTTGGTATAATAGTCATTTATGAAAGATATACAGATTAAAACTAAGGTCGTCTTTCCTGGGGGTTGGGGTTGGAGGAGGTGGGTGGTGGGGGTAAGGTATCAAGGGGTCATTTTTTTTAATTATGTCTCAAACGAACATTTTGATGAAGGGATTACAGTGTATAATAGTATTTTGTTCTCCGGTATGTGTGTGTGTGTGTGGTCGGTGGGGGTGACCCGTATGAAGAAAACGTGTGTATTTGCGATGGCGCGCCGTCGAATTCGTTCTAGTTTATTTTTTATTTCAAACATCTTACTTTAAGATCTCTGAACAACACTTCCTCGGCCGTACCTATAGACATTTACTTTTAAGAGATACTTAAAAAATAAACATTTAAAAATGCGCCAAAATAAGATTCAACTACGTTACGATGACTTTGTTAAAACTGCATATATACTCACCAAAAAGAAAAGTACCCCCTTTTTTGCTGGTATTCCCATAGGCCAGCTTTTGAGGGTGTAAGACAGTTTGAACAGTGCTTTAATTAAACAATGTTTGATGTTTTAAGCACACTTCACTGAGTACTAAAGATTCATTTAAACAGTATCTAATGTTGCCAAGCAATATTATTTTATGGATGCTATGAAAACCTTAAAGGGAGGTAATTTGATGGTTTTTGATAATCAAAAGCTGCTACCTACACAACCGGTGTTGTATATTTCTGTATTTGTTTTCGAAAACAGCGTTTAGAGAATATTGTCTTGGACAAATTGATGTATTCTTTGTAGATTGTATGTAGTTTTACCACAAATGCATGGTTTAAGAAAAAGGGGGATAACTCCCTTGTGTACTGAACTTTTCAAAACAAATATTTTGTTTGGGCTATTTGTGGTGGTCGACCTAATTATTTTATATACATCATTTATTATTTCCTGTGTTGCTGTCTATATAATAAGGAACAGAAAAAGGGGTACATTTTATTTTTGCTCAGTATAGTTTAGTATAGTTTTTCGGACTGTTTGTGGGCCATAAACGTTGGCTACAACTCGAGGGTTTAACGCGAAACTATAATAATATATAAACTCACCTTTAGAAAATGTTACAGGAGAAGCAAAAAACATCTTATTTTCATCATAAATGCATTTAAGAACTTTATTCTCTGGCATGTAATAAAGAAATTGTATCCATTTATGATTTGAGAAGAAAAGAAATAATTCATGTAATTCTGTACGAGATATTTAAGAAATAATGACTTACAGCTATCGAATCGTTTTATTACCGAGTTTTACCGTTTATCTACCGTTTCAAACCAGTTTGTCGTTCGTTTATCGTTTAAAAACGGAAAACGACCGAAAACGGGTTTGCAAACGCTTAAAGTGCGCATGCTCACAGTTTTTCCGTTTCCAAACTCTCTGAAACGGGCGTTTCCAAACGCGCGTAGTGCGCATGCGCATAGTTTACAAACGCGCGTAGAGCGCATTCGCAGAGTTTGCAAACGCGTTTTTCAGTTTTTACCTTTTTTAG
The DNA here is from genome assembly GCA_037043455.1 of Cyrtodaria siliqua. Taxonomy (NCBI): domain Eukaryota; kingdom Metazoa; phylum Mollusca; class Bivalvia; order Adapedonta; family Hiatellidae; genus Cyrtodaria; species Cyrtodaria siliqua. Next base: position 145,676 of record JAWPHD010002979.1, read on the forward strand.
CGTTTGACCAATTAAAAAAAGGACAGTATAATTAGATAATTCTCTTCTACGATCGTTGGTTTAAGAGTGATTGATTGATACAGCAAATGAAACAAACATTTATATTAATTAAAAACAAAAGTTGATGCTTAATAATTATGTTAATTCCTACGTGCAAACCCCATGCATTCGCCCATCATTTATATTCATGCCACCATAGAGTTATTATATGCTTAACTAAATCTGTGTCAAAAATGACATATAGAGCCCAGACTAGATGCATCGTTTAATTAGCCGGGTTTTGGATTTTATTGCCAAAAACACCCGACGTCGACAATCATTAATTGTTTAATCCATAGCTCGCGTAGTGTGTACAAGTGCACTGCGATTGAATTAGAGACATCAGTAATTAGATATTTTCATACTTCCAGTATGGAAGTATGAAAAATAAATATTTCAAATCAATCAGTGCTGTAAAATATAGTTTGTAAATAAATGGAATATACTCAGTTAACCTAATACATGAGAGAGAGCCATACTGGAAATAAGGCAAAACCATAAAAATGGACAAAATAATGATTGAATGAATGAATGAATGCTGTTTTACGGCACATCGACACATAAATAGTTCACATTGTGCGCAAAAACTGATGAAAGATGAATGAAAGAAACAGTTATCAAAAATAATGTAAATGTATAAAGATAAAACAATTTACAACAAGGGATAACACTGCTGATATAAAATGATCGATTTGCAGAATCACGTGACTTATACTTATGTATGAACAATTGTATTAATATATGCATAAATGACGATGTACGTATGTACAGTTAAATAAAATATATGTTCTGTTCTGTAAAAAATAGTTTGTAAATTCAGGGAATATACTCAGTTTACATAATAAATGAAAACAGCATTAGCCATAATGGAAATAATGGAAATAAGGGAAATCCGGAAAAAGAAAACAGAACCTACGAGAAATACGAGATTTGAATAGACACAATATTAAATGATTGTATTATACGAATACAATTTAATTAATATTAATGTTAACATTGGTAAACATGGTAAATTTCCATTGTTAATAATAAAAAATAGGAGTCAAGTGTGACACAGAGGAAGATGGGAAAAGCTGATTTGAAAAGCATTCCAGAATGTATAGATTTCTATATAATTTGAGAGATATAGTACTGAATATGTTCATTTACAAAGTGGCCTCGGTGGCTCAGTGGATAATGCATTGTGGTTTGGAGCTAACACCTCTGCCCCGCGTTTATCCGATACATAACATATTCATTCTTCATAATTTGTATTTATTAGCTCCCTCTATCACTGTCCCAATAAAACCACATCTGTTGTTTTAGCCCCATTATATGAAGAAGAATAAATGTGTTTACAGGAGTGTCTGAGTCATGCGCTAGAATCCAGTAACGTGTTTGTGATCCGTGTGAAATTAATATTGCATGCATAGGGAATGCACTAATGATTCTAAAGGGACGCGGAGCAATCTTGAATAATTTTATTAAAAAAAGCACCTCCGGTGTATCATTCAAGTATGATGTTCGTTTTAAAGGGACACACGGCAATATTGAAGAGTTTGAAATGGGTGTCTCGATTTATATAACCAGAATCATGTTTACTTTTAACCTGGTTACATTTAAATAGGTACTATTTTAAGTATTCTCTTTTTCGTCTTACTTTACTATACGTTTTAATATATTATTGGTGCAATACAATACAATTTGCTTATTACTATTCTTATAACTAATATAAATGATTGAACAAATGTAAGTTATCCACCGGACGCCGTGAGTTTAAAAAAACAACAAGATTGCGATGTGTCCCTTTAACGTTGCTTGGGGTAAATTAAAGGTTATATCGTCTCAGAGTTTTCAATATATTTTCGTTAAACTACCACGGGATAAATACTATACTGGTTCAATAATGTCAAATGTAGTAATATACAAAAACAAAATATGCAATAAACGAAGAAACACTAACGGGATGCCGCGAGTTTTAAAGAAATTCAGATTGTCTTTATCCCTTTAATATGAATCAAGCTGATTTAAATATTCATTACATTAAGAATTGACTGGACGCCGCGAATTTAAATAACGAAGATCAAGACTGCCGTGTTTTAAACCTAAACTATAATGTTTCGAAATCTGCAGATATTGCCGTTATTGAGAGATATAAACAAAGTCATACAGTTACTTATAATAAGAAAAACGTATTAACTTAACTTTGAATAACTCGATTTCCTGTGAAGTTATATTATTTAACTAATACCGATTCCAATAAGAAAACAACGTTATCATACTTCATTGCAATGTGGTAAACTAGTTATATCTGGTTTACTTTTTTTTATTCCTAATTATTTCACAGACCTAATAGCTAATTATTAATATGTGCACACAATATATGCAGAAAGTACAAGAACGGAAGTAAACTAAATTAATAATGTGTTTTACTCCTTATAGTTTTAAACTATTCAATAAATTAGTTTCTGAGAGTATCAAATACCAGATAGTTTTCGTCTGCTCGTATAGTTATTTTGATCAGTGCACGTTGTATTAACAATACAAATAACATAAATTTCAGCCCGTTATAAAGTGCCTCTTTAATTATAAATTAAATCATTATTCGTCGCAAATCATAGTTAAATATGTTATGTCGCCTGATAAAATTATATAATACAATAAAGTATGCATAATTAAAATTTAGGATTGTACCATGCATTATTAAGTTCGTTAAATGTGACTGGCTGATTGAAATAAAAGGGAGTAACTGACTCTATGTCACAACATGTGATTGGCCAACATATAAGACGCTGAGAACCCCAACTGTGACTGTAATGATCAGTAATGGACGCTCCACGGACACTCGTAAATAACAGTTCAGGATACCAGTCCTCTGTTCTGTTCCTATATAGATTGATACATTGATAGCACTGATTTGATGAATACATATGAATGCACGACGAAGCTCGGTGACAGCGGGCACATTAGATAAAGATTGCACTGTACAAAACGTAATTAAATAATTCATGTTAAATATGAACATTGTCCTAAATCAACAAATCCGCTGTTGATATGTTTTTAATTATTAAATATCATTATAAATACGATGTTTACTATGTTATTGCTGTATGCTTAGTGAAAATATGTTTTTAAACATAAAAATCGAAAAGGCGAACAGGCATTGCTAAAAAATCGAAAGAAATCTAAGGGGGGAAATCTTTCTCGTATTACTGAAGTGACGTCATTGGGAACAAAAAAATCCATCAGTACATAAAGGAAAGCACGCAAAAACAGTACAGCGTGTATGAAAATGTCGGAATTAAACTGTTTTTCGAAAATCTGTCAGTAAGTCACCGGCAACACCGCATATTTTGGTACATATACACTACTCAACTTTTATAATCGGTAACCAAGATTTTTGTAAATAACAGAAATATTAAAAGCTGGAAATGACCGATACACATACCAATCTTTTATTAAGTTTATTAACAAAGTTAAACATTGTTGATAAACCTAATAAAAATATTGGTATGTGTTTCGGTGATTTCCAGTTTAAAGTATTCGTGTTATTTCAAAAAACCTGGGTTACCGATTATAAAAGTTGAGTAATGTATACTTAGGGCATAATTCAGTATATTCCGAATGCATGGACATGGTCTAATACTTGTTCATTAATACGAGCGTCAGATAATAAGACTTTACTTTTGCGGAAAAGTAGACATTGAAAAAATATATTTAGTACGTGTTTATTTTTCAAATAATTGATAAAAAAAACACACAAAAAAACGACAACATAATAAATGACACAGCATCTAATTTCTACCGGAGAGGATATCTATATGCCGTAAGTCCCCGCCACCTGGTGACCAAAACACTCGAGGAGTGGCACGTATTAAATTTGGATTTGCAGTATGACACGCTCTCCACGTACCCGCAACTAACAATAAACCACACATCCACTAATCAGCTACTGCGTAGCCCTATTGAAGTACAACCTAATTAGGGTACATACGTCGGTATATGACAAAAGCACGTACCATCTAGGGAAACATAGTTTTATGACACATTTCCTGTTTATTGCAATTCCGTGAGCGGTGCAATACCGCCGCGGCGAGCCACGTACTGCACAAGACGGATATATGATACGGATATATGATACGTGGGAAACTAGTTTATCGTGCACAAAGAGATCAACATACTATGATCTAAATAAAGCCAAATGTATTATGAGCACGATATTATGTATTATGTACATGTAGAGATCGAAACAACAGACCTATTCTAATTCAACAGCTAAACAATCACGGCGTATATAAAGATCTACAATTTAGAATACGTATACCTGATGAAGTGCTAAGATAATAGTGAAAAACGTTTATGTTACCTCATTTATTAATTTGCATGTTTTTTTTAATGCACGAATTATATCGTCCTTCCGCAACTTAAAGGAAGAACATCAGGCTTTGGGGGCAACACGTGCATTAATAAAATACAAAGCTATGAAATTACTAAATTATATTGTGAAATGGCTCTAAGATATAGACAGATCATTAGGCTTCCTATACTACAGCGTAATAATTACTAATTATAAATTACAGCAAGGCTTATAAGGCCATGGAGTAATCACCAGATTATAAATGGCCGTCACACGTGATCACCGCGGCGATACATTACAGTGGAATTACATTTCCTGTTACATTAAAACAAATCCCAAAAATAGAAAAACAAAACAATATTTGTTTTAATATATTTGGATATGAAAAAAGTGGGGTGTATCCTCTATACATATCAAAAAACAGAGTTGTAGAAGAATGCGATATGCTTTTGATTGTCGAAGAAGAAAAAAATCATTATGGACACATGACGATCGCTTTGCAAGATGTTGCGATTTTTTTTTACCGCCAAGATTAAAATAGCTATCCCTGACACGTAACCTTAGTTAGTCAATACCATATTTATGTCTTTTGTTGTATGTGTTCGGTGTAATTTACTTTGGTCGTTTATGGCTCATTTAGTTTATTTTTCTTATTTTAATAGCGAAATAATATATTTGAACAATTTTAAAAGAACTACTAATCCTGAGTACTCCCTTTAACCAAGTGAAAATCGATATTAGAGTGTATAGCGAGTGTTCTTCACAATTTAAATGTACCCATTTCACATCAGTAAGCGGTGCTATAACAAAATACTGAACTATTTAAATGGTGTTTAATGGTTTGTCAACACATGCAATGTTATTTAGAGCCGTTCCAGAAGAACGGTTTTGGATACATACAAATCCGATAACTTGATTTATACGGAATAATGAAGATTGCCTATGGACCCTTAACGTGCTCGGGAACACTATAGATAGGTCCGTGAACGCCCCTATTCAACGGACGAGGCTATGAAAAAGTGGCAAGTACGTATAGTTAACATCTAATCGTGTGTGTGTGTAGTTCTAAGGTTTATAGTCCGTCCGCCAACGAACACGTCAAGGTATACCTGACGCGATGGGCACAATAGAGTCTGGACTCTAATTTCGTTATATATGAACATTTATCAGAAAGCACAATGCCTTACACTGAGCTACCGAGGAAGCTGTCTTATGGAGAATGAGTATAATTAAGCATTATTAGTTGCAAGCACAGTTTAATTACCTGACACTATTTCGATGCGATTTCATTGAATGCGTTATACATATATAAATAAACGTTTCAAAACAAATTCAGTTAAAATAAACTTATGAAACACAACAACATGTACTGATACAGATAGGCGGACAGCGCTTATATGTGTGTGTGTGTGTGTGTGCGTGTGTGTGTTGGATGGGGTGGAGTGGACGTGGGGTTTGTGGGGTGAGGAGGTGGGGTACGACTTGGCGTGGTGGGTCGGGGAAGGCTACATATCCGTTTCGTTTCAAAAGAACTTTCACATGGTCTAATCTTCTTTATTTTTCATTCCATTTTGATAATTACTCACCCGTTACTACACGTTTGTTAAACAGCCTGGTTGAATTTTTGCGTCTACATGACTGGTCGATAATAATAACTGTATATGTTTATTGTTGTATTTGACACTAATCAAGTTGATATATTTATTAAAGTAACATACATGTGACATGCTTGTTTTCTTTCATAACGTTAATGAAAAGTGTGGTCTAATTAGAGATAAATAGTTCCGTTCATAATATAACAAAAAGCCGTAAAAATTAGTTCGCAGTGTTCACCATAATACATTTTATGTAAATAACGAATACATACTAAAAATGAAGACTAAAGTGCACGTGTCGTCAATAGGCATTTCGGCTAATTGGTTTGTTGTATAGCAATTAATTAGTACACTTTCCATTATACATATACACTTGGTACGTCAAATCAGTGATCATCAGAATGAAAACATGAAAGACTGACAACGATCCTTGAATATGAATATATATCATTTCCAGAGAAAAGTGTGGTCTTAGTTTATCGTTCATTTGCTCAGGTTATCGTTCAATAACGGGAGCGCAGACCTTCATTAAATTAATCGTAACATTTGAAGTTATTGATAAGTTATAATATTGTTGTTTCTTATATGTTTATAATTATTTTTTTTGGTTTTAATTTTAAAAAATACATATACGTTTATACATGTATACATATATGTTTAGGCTTCTCTTACATACATGTTAATATCCTTTAGTAGCTATATGTTTGCATGCTTTTTTCTCTTTGTTCATGTGATTATTTTTTATGTGTTTATTTGGAATTCTCCGCATGAGGCGGAATATATTTATCAAATAGTTATCTGAATTCAAAATCCCATTTTTGAAGTTTGTAAATTATTAAAAAACAGCATTATGAATGTGAAACTTCAAAACATTGTTGTTATAAAAGTAATAACACTTTATAACATAATACTTTATTACATGCAATTAGTAAAAAATAAACACTATTTGACGCGTGTACTTTGCACAGCTCATATTGGATCCGCCGAATGACATTTTCATAATATGTCGATTGGATAAATTGTTTTGTGCATTTGTATTTATCATACGTTTATAGTTGATTTGTTATAATTAGTTTGTATCGCTATACCCATGATGTGTAAGCACAATAAAAACCGTATATATAAATAGGGCTCTCTATGACGTCCCAAAAATAAAGTATGTTTGACTCTTTAAACATTACGTTTGATTTGCACCAAATGTATTCTAAGAACCGAATCGTGATCAATATAATCATGTATAATTGTTTAACACTTTATATTTAATGCGTATAGTCAACTCCGCCGTTCAGCGTGTCAGTTATTATGAATATACAATTAACACATAGTACACACACACGCAGTAAGCGTGTCATTCATTTCATGCGCGACGGCTGTTTATTCAATCCACTTAGTGTAAATCCCATAACGCAAATAAATATGCATGTATCATATAGCTATGTAACTCATTCTTTATACAACACCATGTATAGCTTAATAAAGTATCGCCATTAATATAAAATAGTATTCGTCTGCTACGAAATAATTATATAGATTTATTTAGAGCAACGAAATGTTTTAGTGGTTAAATGATCTGCATTCGCATTGGTCAAACGGAAAAACGCAGAAACCCGTTTTTTACCGTTTGACCGTTTGTTCAGTCACCGTTTACAGTTTAGGCGTTTCGCGTTCTGATTGGCCAAAATAAATATCAGCAACCTGATTGGCTAAACTTACAAACGCAAAAACTCGAAATGAGACAATCCCGTTTTCAGCCGAATAAAACGTTGGAAACGTTTTCCTTCAATTTTCATTGGTTGATCTGCAGAAACCCAGTTAAACGCGTTTGTTTTGTGTCGCGTTTTGAGTTCGTTTTGCTATCGTTTCAAACTAGTTTGTGCTCGGTAATAAAACGGTTCTATAGCGTGTATAATAGTTTCGCGCTAAATATTTGAAGATGTAGATGAAATTTTTCATGGCGAAACTATTGTAATTAACATTTTTTAGCAGTTATTGATACATGTTTTCAGCTTTTTTTTTAAAAACTACATACTTCAATGAAAATTATTGGACAGTATAGCTTTAGGCAGTAAGTTTGTATGTTTAGGCTCATTTTGGACAAACCTAAGAATGGTATGCAACCCGAAATCCCTCAAGTTCTTGTTATCTTTAAGTTTAGTTTCACAACTGAAGCATACAGCAGTTATCATTATCTTCCTTTTTCATAGTTATTAAATCTTTTCCCTCTTCATCATGTTCATTAAGTTATATGAGAACTAATTTGACATTATGATTTCTTGATGCGAAACTATTGGAAGTCAATATTATGTTAAATAACTGATTTTTACAAACGATACATCGACATATGCTGTAGACAATACTTGTTATAGACAATACTTTTTATAAAGATCATTTAATATAGTAAAGTCACACAATTCAGACTAGGTGAAGATAAGAACAATAACGGTATATGGAGTGCAATATCTTATAATTTATTTATAAAGCTAAAACGTGTTTGTAAAAATTACTTATGGCAAGTGGCTATTTTAACAAACACGTTTTTTGTGGCGATTAGCTTATTGTAGGGACAATGGATTTTAATGAATAGGTGAACCTCTAGCTTCTTGCACCACTGTGTCTCCTCTTTCGGTTTATGAGGTGGAGGGGTGTGTGTTGTTTGTAGAGGGGTGGGGTAGGGAAGTTGGACGTAAAATCTTTAAGAATTGGACCACATGAGCCTTCCAGTATTATTAAACTTGACTGAATAATCCCATATAAAATAGTGTCTTAGTTGCAACTGCACAGTTCTGCATATATTATAATGGTGTTAATTTAAATTGCAAAATGACTTTAACCTGTCCTGGATAGAACCATTCACTTAAAAAGGCACACCGCAATCTTGATGTATTTAAAAATCATGGCGTCAGGTTAGTTTTTCCAAATATCTTGCATGTTTTAAATAATTCTTTATAACTATTTCAATAATTCAAAGCAATTGTTTTTACATATTATTAATTGTTGATTATATTACACCAACACTATATTTATGACAGAAGAAAGAAGTAGAATTTAAAGGTTAAAGTTACACTGGATTCATAATTTAAACTTTGATGAACACTTCAAGATTGCTATGGGTCCCTTTAATGCAAAAAATTGGTAAAATATGTACCTTCCTACATACCTACCCACTTATGAAATCTTAGGCAGGGAAATATCGCTTAAGCCGGTGCTAGGGGGCGTGAGAAGTGTCTTTCATTACTTCTCATGGACAGACTCAATAAAACCGAGTCTGCTGCTTTATTCTCTGAATTGTGTTTGTTCCTCTCAAAGGATCACCTTTATCAGTATTTATTTATACCAGCCCTGACCTTTGATATTGTAAGTATTACTTACTGCTTTATATAATAGATGAAACTATCAGGCGAAAAAGATTATAAATTTGTTTTTCATACTTATATTGTTCTAAGTCATTTTCGGCTACAATTTTAATATTTTAGGCTATTTCTATTGGCCATGAATCACCTGAACGTGGATACTAAGAACAATCGACATTCGCAAATCAATGGGAAAACTTGCTCACCTTATTAATACTAGTAAATAATTTATACGGTAATTATGAAATAATTAATTACTAATCATTTAAAAATCCCTAAACACATGAGGGTAAGTAATATTAATAAAACAGTGTTGTTTTTCATTGAACTTAGAGAAACAACTAAAATTTCTTCTCAATTACCATAAATTCAAACTCAACAATCATTGTTTGAGAGAGTGATGTGTAAATATTGATAAAGGTGATCCTTGCTTAAAACTTTCTTAATATTTAAACATTATTAGCTTTGAAGTATAAAGCTATTTGTCCACTTTACAGATAGAAATACTTAAATTGAGTCGCGAAACATTTCAATTAATTTTACCTAATTAGACCCTGGAAAATAGATATTTACTCCTGGAATTTACAAATAAATGAAAATCTGTAAATAAACCGCACTAAAAGTTTAAAATATTAATCTGTTTCACGACTTTTGTACATCCTATCAATACTTTACACAGAAAAAACATACGTGCACTCGATATTTCGGCAAAGTTTAAAAAAACTTTTCACAATATATATTTTTACCAGATAAACAACCCAAAATACAACAGTTCATTAACTTCATATCAGTTTGCAAAGCTTGGAACAAAAGGGGCTTGGCAATAATTATTATTTTTTCTGTGGAACCACTGAGATCCCTAATTCTGTTATCCCAAGTAGAGGCTAAACGAATGAAAACCAACTTTACATACTTTCACTACCGCGTGCTTAATAAAAATAACCTTTAATGTCCTAAGAATGGTATGCAATAAAACTCCTTAAAGTTCTTCAATCTTTAACTTAAGTTATATTTCACATAAGAAACATAGAGCAGTTAGTATTACCTTCATTTGGAATAATTATTATGTAAATATTGTAAAGTTTAATGAAAATCAAATTTGATTTACAAAAGTTTCGCGCCAAATTATTTTTGAAAGCAAAACTAATGTAAATTATTTTAATCATAAATCAATTTACAAGAAACAACATGATTTTGTTGGCTATAAACAATCCATTATATGAAGATTTAATGAAAAAACAAATGCAAAACTATTTTAAATGATTTAAAGCTGAGTTACAATAGTCTCGCATTAAAAATAAAAAGCTGTATGAGATACAATAATATGACACGTTTTATTTTTCTCCACCAAATTTTAGAATCTAGTTCTAATATTTTGTGGCATTATAAAGGGTCAGTATCTGATAAGGATTATGTAAAAAAAAAACATTTTCAGAAAAAAAGTGAGTTACAATAGTTTCGCGTTAAGCCCTCGAAATGCCGAATTTGATTAGAAAATAGTTCACCCAAGACTGGCGTCCTAAAAAAACCCACTGCTGTCGTGCCGACAGACACTTCCTCGGCCGTACCTATAGACATTTCCTTTTAATATATACTTCAAAACACATTTCTGTCTTTAAAAAAGGGCGTCAAATTAAGATTCCAATACGCTTCGATGACTTTTGTTAAAACTGAAATACAATTTATAACACGATGTCTTTCTGCTTTTTTGTCAGTCATAATAATGGTAATTTGCAAACATTATAAATATGTATACACATTTTATGGTGTTTTTATCATAACGTCTTAACAAAAAAATGGATTTTACTTATTAAACGTTGTATTTCTGTGATTTTTCTCGAAAAAGAACAAGAGTTCGAACATTTGAAGAAGAGTTATTATTTATTTAATATAATTATATACATAGATATACAAATTAAACACTGCCGTAGTATTTCATATTTTAATCGGACATTTAGTTGAGAAGGTTATATGTTATTAAATGTTCTTTAAGAATGTAAACGTTTCATTTCCATTAAGGTCATCCAATTCAAAAGACTAATTCCACAAAACACAAAAAAGCAATAAACATCGTTGTATTTAGATATAGATCGTATGGATTCGCAAACATAAAACAATAACAAGCGGATGTATGATATACTTACTGAGTTCATGGCAATATGTTTCTTCTTAATATAAACACAAGGTCCAGTCTGCTCCGTATTTTGTACAAAAGAAGGCGGATTATCAGTCTGTAGCAGCTCACATTGCTGGCGGCGGTGCCTGTAGTTAACGGCATTACATTTCGGCCGAATGTCGCATTCAAAAACACACTCTTTCAGCGACTTTTCGTAAAGAATTCGATAATACGTCTCCGTTGAAGAGCACTTGTTGGAATGCGTGATTTTGAATTGTTCAATAGCCTGATTAGTCCCAAGTAAGACGACGAGCATGTAACCAAACCAGTTACTTATTGATATAACACTCATGATCAACTTTTCCAACTCCTAGTTATCAGAGTAAAATTCGGTCTCAACTTTATCGTTCTGATTCCGGGCGATCTGTGATTTATGTCGGCAAGCGGGTACCTGGTTTCAGGGCTGCATGGGAAATAAACACAACGGTTACTAGCAACAACGCACAATAACGTTCCTCGAATTAATTCAATATTTAATTTTGTTTTATTACGAAATTGCAAAACAGCATGTTTTGTGTTATGGTTAAATTAAATAAAATAGGCTCCAGCAACAATCATTAATTGAAAATTTAATAAAATATGAATTGATTTGCATGAATTTCAAAACAATACACAATCGAATGATAAGCACGATCAGTAATATAATAAAACATTAATGTGTTTGTCATACGACATAGGATACTGGTAAATGGAACATGTCGAACAAATTCATGGGATTGGCGCGATCTGGAAGTACTGCCTGTATCAGCAATCCAAATAGAAAAAAGGACACATCATAACATGCTTGGAATTTAAATAAAATGCGCGAATAGATTTATTTGAGCGTAAAATAAAACGAGCGTGAAATAAAACTGTTTGATGTGGCAAGCTCATTGTTTGTGTATATAACTATACATACAGTTTCACACTGCGCAATAACATGATTAAGGTTTATGAAAAGTCCCTGTTTTACAATGGATGTAAATGAATTGAATAAGAGTTGATAGTCGTCCCAACAGCTAAGGTCATATGTCGACTTTTCAGCTTCCATTGGTGGAGGAAAACCCCAGATGCCCCTCCGGGAAATGTGCGGACACCTGGGTAGAACCACCGACGTTCCCAAACAGCTGGATAGCTTCCTCAAATATTTCTAAATAGATTCCTATGTCTATGAGGGATCGAACCTACAGCGGTGTTGGGCAAGTGATCTCAAAAAACAGTATGAAAATTGCCTGCTACTATTCACGCCCTCTTGTCCCGAGTTGAGCTGAACTCAATATTTAAACTTCCAACAGTACATACATTGGAGCCATCCCGAAGATGGTATGCAAATGACTGTGAACATGGAACATTCAATGAGGTGTTTTTACACCATTCTAGGGCCAGCGGCGTACGGTCCCAGTTTCTAACAAAACGCTTTGCCCTAACGAGAAAACAATGGGCGAAATAAACAAAAGGGAATTTAGCTGGGAGCAGAGAATACGAAGCCAACGTAACACAGCTAACAGTCAAAACATTAAATTAAAAAGCAGGCAATATATCCTAACGGTGATTTAACAATACTCTTTAGATGCTGGAGTAGTGGAGCCACCTATTCGAAATTCAAGTAAGAAACCAAAAGTATTTGAGACTGTACCACCGATATCCGTAAATATTGGGCTCAGCGATCTCCAAAGATCGGAATGAATAACAGTTATGATTGCAAGCACGAGGTCAAGTCAGAGACTCTATCCACTCGGCCGCGGAGGCCCCTTTATACTTATGTACAGTTGTATTACATTATTATTAACTACTTAATATCTGACGTGTTTGCAGGAAATATGGAGAGAAACTCGGCCAGTATGAGAAAACCCGGCTAATATGAAATGCAAGCAATCTGATTGGATAAGCCAACTCGGCCAATATGACCAAGGCTTTGTTTTCTTTAAGGACGCTATTTTGAAGGAAAAAACACAACGTCGCAGCTATATAGGACCATATTTTTCCCAGATCACATTTTTCACACACTTGTGAAGAATAAGATCCTATTCTTCACATTTTCAAATGTGACATATGTGTTTGTCCAAAAAGGGCGTTAACAAGAAAATTATATTTTTCACAGATTCTGTCCGTGCCTTTTAGTGTTGCAACGTATTTATGGCATCATCATCAAAATCATCATCATCATCATCATCATCATCATCATCATCTTGAGGGGCATATGTATAATTATTATTGTTTTGCCTTTGATGACTTCCGTCCGTCCGTCCGTCTGTCTGTCTCCATAACCCCTGGCCAGATTCACACGATTGATTGGTACCAAATTCCGTGAGTCTGTCCTGTTGGTCTGTTTTCACGTGTCTGCTCAAAAACTTCCTCATGCATGAACAGGTGAAGATTTGAACCAAGTTTCATGAAAATCCTACAGGTGGTTTAGGAAATATGGATCGGAGACGAAATCCTGGGCTCGAATCTTTGACCTGCAACCGCAACCTTTGACTTGAGCTGTCTCACATGTAACGTGGGTTCTGCACGTCGCTTCGATGAGGTGAAGATATGAACCTAGTTTTATGAAAATTCTTCAAGGGGTTTAGGAGCGGACACGAACTATTTGCCAAATCCTGGGCTAGGATATTTGACCTTCAACCGTGACAGTGACCTTGAGCCGATGCGCCTGGAACATTGGTTCTGCACGTTTTCTCGATAATAATAATTGTCTTCATGTATAGAGGATAACATGTTTTGCCTACAATCATTCTTACACATGGTGCTCTTGAGTACGGAATGAGACCCGTATTCATTGATTATGGATTTTGGCTCCTACAACAGGGATGTTGGTATCTGTTATAGTGATAATTGTTTGATATACATGTATAGAATAATTATTTAATTATTTCCTTTACTTCCGACCAGTTTTATCATGGACGTGTTCCGAGTGGGGTTCGAACCTACGACCCTCCGATCGCAAGTCCAACGCGCTAACCACTCGGCCACGCCGCGATGAGATGATGGACATACCAGTCCGAGTTTAATGAAAATCCTTTCAGGGATTTAGGAGATATGGAGCGGACACGAAATATAATCAAATGTCTTTTAACATCAATGGACCAATCGCAAGGCAACACATCATACTCAAATCTGAATCTGAGATGCTGAGATAAAATCAGATCTGAGTTAAACTACTCAATCTTAAACAAACTGGTTGATTTTTTGGTTTGATATTTTGACTAATACTTACTTGGAAGATTTTTTTCTTTTTCATTTCCTTAAAAAATATTTAGAGAATTTTCCCATTCAAAAAATGGGAGAATTTTCCCAATAACATTTTATTTTGGGAAAGTTTTTATTTCATTAATTTATAAACATAAGGGCATATTTAATTGTCAACACTGCAATTGAAGATGTTTCCAGGCTTTGAAGTGTTGTGTTAGCTATTAAGAAATAACTCATGGGAAAATGTTCCCAAATTACAATATTGGGAAAATATTCCCATGGGAAAATATCAAAGTGCTCGTATCGATGTGTGAAAAAGCTTTTTGAAACCTGAAATAATGAAAAGTCACGTACGACTAATCATTCGTGTAGAAATATTAAATATTTACACCTGTGCCAGCTAAACTATTGATCCTATAAATACCGTTTGTAAATCTATATTTGTGTACTAGCGTGTCCGCTGATAGTTCTCTCGCTGTGTAACTTAATACCACCCAGTATAAAATGTTAACGTGTTAACTGGTCAGTCATCTAACGCTGAATGGAAGCCGTATATCTTGTTTTCCATAATTTGTTTTACTAAATATAGGTCACATCCGACTACATACCAATTATGTTTAAGGTCATTTAGATGTATATCTGTTTCATGAGCATATCTAATTTACATAAAGGAGTCATTTTGTAAGTTGTGAAGCACAACTGCTCACAAACGAATGTTGATAATTGTATTGAAGATGGCTCGGTTTTATGAACCTATTGAATAAGTGAAGCAATACAACTGAGGGGCGTCGCAAAATGAATGATCATGAGAGAATTAAAATCTAGCATTTTATTTATTCAAAGCCTTAAGGCATACATGTTGAGACTGTGGTAACAATTCATTTTTTTTAATTGTCCTTTTGACTTAATGTTTTATTTATATATATTATATACATGTATCATCCATTGTTCATCCATTGAACACTATATTCTTTGATTTCACTTAGCAGTTTCTTTTTTACTGCCTTGACAACCATTTACGATATAAACAAGTTTTTCTATGCTAAACAAATGTGACATGTATTTTGGCTATGTGTACTGTTAAAGGTTGAACACAACCATTTTTATATAAACATTCATAAGGAACGAAATATGTTTTGTTGAGGCAATAAACATATAAATGTTATGCGAATTGAATATAAACAGAATTACACATAGGTTTCTTGTGACTAATGACTTGTGACTTAAGACTAGTGACTAGTGACTAATGACTTGTGACTAGTGACGTATTACTAATTACTTATTAGTAATGACTTGTGACTAATGACTAGAGACGTATGACTAATGACTTATTAGTAATAACTCGTGAGTAATGACTAGCGACTTGTGGCTTATGATTTGTGACTAGTGACTAATGATTAATGCCTTATGACTAGTGACTAATGACTTGTCACTTTATGTAATCTTGGGTAAACTTATGCTTAACTTACTATGCAAAGAAAAATATAAACTAAGACAAGTACAACGGATATAACACTAATGTTTAATGTTGACATCCTGTCTCTCACCCACAAGTCTGACACCCTTTTTCATTTGTAAAATGAATGATTTAAGGAATTAAACCTATTTTGACGTGTACATCACCAAATACTGAAAAATAATATATCAACGACACAGTTAATGATACTTCAATGTCTTGAACGTCAACTACCACAGATTCAACGTCAAGTTTACTGGTGCCTCAAGAAAATAGTGCGTGTTATCAACCGACACTCTGTATTCACCAGGAGATCACGCAGACATCATGCCAAGCATTTACTCCCGAAGCAAGATGTCCACCATATTTACCATCTTTATACCAAGTATAAGAACAACATGAACCACTATAATTGTGATATTTGGTTATAACACCAAGAACAACATTCGAAGTGTCGATTTCATATCCATATATATCATTCGGTCCATTGAGTATAACCGAATTATATTTATCAATGAAAAGTTTATTGTTCACTGTTACATATACAACTTGGAACCAATCATTGGATTGTAGACTTCAGCCTCTAGATAACCTGACACACAATAACAGCCTGTCATTGAATAACAACGTATTGTATTCACGTCCTCATCGTCAGAGAATGTTAAGATGTATGAGTATATTATGTCTCTATGGTATATTTTACTTCATTTTAATCTCTTGATCATCTATCAGAAGAACACACTGCTCAACCGACTTAAACTCCCCTTTTGGAATATTTTCCTCGGGCATTTGTTCCTTAGTTTTGCTCTATACTCCTCTTGTTTTAAGGCAAATATCTAACTGTGAGAAATAAATTTTCATCAAAATCATTTTTCCCCAACTCAATAAAAGACACTACAGTCTGATATTCTTCAATGGCATAGAGGAAAATGCGCATGCCCACGTCTCTACGCGATATAACTTGTCGGCAAGAACGTCTGGCGCGTGAAGCCATCCAAAATGTCATCTGTAATCTGCATGTCTTCCATTTCTTTTCTAATCTGTAATGTTGAACAAAACATATTTATGAAACAAACTATCAAATCATAAGTTCATGTTTAATACATTTGATGAGATTGTAAGAACAACCTAGCAATATTCTTCAAAATTAACTAACTGTTTGCAACAATATTTCAGAACAGTATTATCTTTACAATCATGTAGATCTTTGTCACATTGAGCCCATTGTCATCTGAAATATTTCTTTTGCAGTTCAAGTAGTTGTTGCAATTTACAAACATCATTTTCGTGTCATTCCTAGGGTCAAAATCAGAATCAAAACCTTACAAACCGTAGACCTGCCGGATCTGGTTGCGGACTGTGCATTTTCTGTTGTGTTTTTTTCCACTGTTTTGTTCTTTGCATCCATCGTTTAAATTAGATGGTTTTATTTCATTTTCACTTTAATTAACTTCATAACCTATGTAAATATCCATAAATTAATCGAATAATTAATACATGCGTCGTTGTTTGCACTTTCAGATTATGTAGACTCCACTGCATCATGCATCTTGAATGAATTTCTCGCATTTCTTTTCCTCGTAAGACATACTTTAAAAGCCATAGGTCATAAGTCAAAAGCCTAAGTCAAAGGTCATAACTCACCTATAGGCTTCCATAGTTTGGAGCCTTTTTAGACTTTTCCAAAAACGTCTTAAAAATGTTATGCGTTTTAAGACTTTTTCTAAGCAAAAAGAAAGAATAAAAACAGGCCAGCCTCTAACAAGAGTATGAAAGGAAAACCGTTTAAGACATTTAATTAAACTAGGTGTAAAAGGTCATAGCCTCATACATATGAGTAGTGAAACGTATGACGTTTTATACATGAAAAGTGTTCAAATGTGTTCACAAGTATGTGATATATATATATCTTTTGTTTCAGTCGAAGAGTTGTGGACAGAGCTGCAAGGTTGGCCAAGTATGTCACACAGAGGCGGGAACATGCATTATAAAGGGTACACCACTAACACATATGTATAGTAATGTAAACTTGATCAATCTTAACTGCATCATCCGAAAAGAGAGACAGTTGCATACCCCTTAATTATTTTTTACTTGTATATACTTGTATATACTCAGGGTCAATGAAACTCACCACAAAACTATTTTTTAAAAGTTTGAGGCATTTTGAACAAAATATGGTAAAAGTCATATAACGAGTAGCAATTTAACATTGTATGTGCATATCTGGATTCGGTGCATTCCACCTTGTTATGATATACATGTGCATTTTTGGGATTCTTCAATTACATCGCACAAAGAAATCATTTTCTCAGAAATATTAATTGCATACTACTGTCAGAAGACAAACAATAAAAAGGCCTGTAGAACTTATTGGAATTTATTCCGAGACAGATTATTCGATTTCGAATTTAGTGGAACAGTTTTCTTTTTTATGTTTATCCATAATAAACAATGTTAAATGATACGATAAATAATTGCGTAACTGCTTGTCATAAAAGCCTACCACTACATAAGTAAGACAAGTTAGGTATCAAGATTAAAAAATTCAAAAATGTTGGTTCAGCAGTTTTATTCCAAATGGTTTACAAATAATCAAACAGCATACATACTCATATGGAGTTAATTGTGCGTTTTCATTGACTGTCAGTTATAAAACATAGAACTAGAGTAAGCTTTGTATCATGAGCTGAATGACGGATATTGTATTATTAATGTGTTACATAGCAACCAGTAAGGCATTGATCACGAAGCATATAGAAACGTTGAAACTGCTTCATTGAACGTTCTCGTTTACATATATCATATTATGTATTTATGGTTATATGATATAATGGCCAACATTACAATCGATAGGAAAGTTTAGCAAAATGTCTAACATTAACAGACTGAACAAACTCTTCCGAAACAAATCATATAACAAACAAGCAGATACAAGTGTATACATTTTAAAATGAATGAATGGTGTTTTACGGCACGTCGACACATAAATAGGTCATATTGTGCGCAAAAACCGATGAAGCATGGAGGAATGAAGTAGTAATTAAATATAATGTAAACGTATAAAGATAAAACTATCTACAAATAAGGGATGATATGGTAGCCAAATAAACTATGTATATATGTAAATCAACAAATGCCCGCCAACGGGCTTGTAAACAAGTTAATATATATAGGAAAATATTATATTGATTTATAAAGTCTGATTTCTTTAAAGGAAATCTAAAACAAGACTAAAATCTATAGTATCAAATAACTCTTTCAAAGTATTAACTGTAATTCTAAATGCGGATTGTAATACATCACAAACATAAATTGGTTGAATACCTCTCATGAACAGACTAAAAAAAAACGAGTATGCTACTGTTCTCTCTTGTTTGTGTTTTTGCTTCTAAGGGATCACCTTTTCAGCATTTATTGACATTCGCACATGCGTTTGTTTAGTACTTCGTGGCGGATGAAAAAAAAACAAGTTGTCTTTCTTCAAAAAAGGAATCAAATACGAGGGCGGGCTATTTAAGTGCTGTTAGATATGGTGGCTGATTTTTGTCATGTAGTGTTGGCGACGACAGCACGAACAATATATTATTGTCGAGTTGTCGTGTGGTTGTGTTGTCGGGTGAAGACGGATTTATGTCGTGTTGTCGTATTGTGTCGTGTTGGCGCCTTTTATTTGTCGTGTTGTCCCCGCCGACACGACAGCACGGCAGCACGAGAAATCTGTCGTGTCGGTGCCCTCTAATTGTCCAGCGTAAAATTTGTCGTGATGTCGTGTCTTCGCCCCGCCAACACGATAACAAGACAACACGACAACTCGACAAATAAGGTATGTGTCATGCTGTCCTGTTGTCGTGTCATCACCCCGCCAACACGCCAACTCGACATGGCACAAATCAGCCACCATAGTAAGAAGATAAGTTTAATGTCCTGTTGTCGTGTCATCACACCGCTAACACGCCAACACGACATGACACAAATCATCCACCATAGTTAGAAGATAAGTTTAAGTGGGAAAAACAACTACTAAAATGTAGACATAGATTTTATATTTTTATTGAAAATAATAGATTAAAATTTAGAAGTTTACTTAGAAATACACAGTACGAATAGCAGTGTTTAGTTAGTCGGTTACAACGAAGATGGAATCGTGAGAATGTTTGATCTGCATATGTTCAATATTGACAATTTCTACAGAAGTCTATATATTGTAAAAACAAATGGATTTTGTAAAGATACTGATCGGGATTCCACTTTTTTGCAGGCTATATTTTGAAGCTAACTAACTTCAGTATCTAGTTATTTACCGAAATAAAAGATTGTGACACTAAGAAATAGACAAGATATTAAGATAGTCAAATATAAAGTCAAATTAAAGATATGGAGATGGTCAACTAAAATTAGAAGGATGTTCCACTGAACACTTGTTTCGCTAGCCGTTTGCTGGACAATCTAACTATAAAGTTTAAGACAGGGAGTGATTTTAAGTTTTATGAAAAAGGAGATTACTCTCCCAAAATGAAATTGAGAGTTATTGGTTTGGGGTAACAACATTCCTGGGGGAATATATGTGAGCAGTTTTACAAACAATGTTCAAATACTTTTTAAGTTATGGCCAGTTTTGAGCTTGGTTAAATTGTAGGTTAATCTTTTAAGAAAAGGGACATAACTCTGCAAAAATGAAAGCCACAGTTATAGGACATGCGTTACAATGTAGCTTAAGGTAAGATCAAGATGTTTGTATTGTTTCATAAACATACGTGAGCTACTTTTCTAGTTACGGTTAAGTTGCAGGTAAATGTGACGGACGATGGACGGACAAAGTGATCTATAAGTGTCTGCCATGCTACGCAGGTGACTCAAAAACCAGAAAAGATGCATGTGGTTTATAACTTTTAACATTTATTTAACACTAGTTTTACAGTGATATCCAGTTACTTTACAATGATATCCAGTTACTCTCACTTGCTTTACAATGATATCCAGTTGCTTTTACTTACTTTACAAATCCAATAACAACGGTATGAAGTTACCTTGCATACATATAAAACAATAGTTCGATACTAAATATTTCAAAAACTTACGATAGTGGCAGTATCTCTTGGCAGGGTTCCTTCGATGGAGGCTGCTTTTGAATAACAACAACAACAACTTCCGAGTGATAAGACGCTTGAAAGCTGAATGCTTCTCAATGAGCTTGCCTTTTAACATGGGCTAAATACAATATTGAATCTGGTAGATACTTGTGTGCGTGGGCATCATACGCTACGCCCACGCAAAAATCAGTAGTGTTATTTCTTACTGATCCTTTGGGATCATCAAGACCAAAATCTGTGTGGCTTTAAAGTAGAATACCTCTTAAATCGTTGGTATGGGCGTGAGAGGTGTTGCACCTGCTTTACCGCCCAGGGACAGACTCAACAAGACCGAGTCTGCTACTTTCTTGATTGTGTTTGTTGCTTCCAAGGGATCCCCTTATCAGTATTTATTGACAATAGGCGTATGTCCTTGCAATGAACAACACGAATATCCTTACAAACAGCTACAAAGAATGCATTAATGAGGCGGATAATTATATTCCGACATCAGGTCGTATACGAATATACCACGAATGTTGCCATGAATTCTGAGTAACTGTATGAGTGTGAAGCGATGCAATGAAAGTGCTGCTAGCTTTGAGTTTCATTCAGCACACCTATACAGCCAAACAGTCGATTTTAAGTCAGGCGAATCTAAGAATCCATCATGTGTATCCGTGTGAGAGTGTATGGCAAACCGTTTTCACATTTAATCACTATTTAGCGATATCTCTAATTCAATTACTGATATCAAACTATTAATTACAGATATCAAAAACTCATTGATCGATATCGCTACTTCTATTAGCGATATCGGTAATTCAATTCTTGGTATCGATAAATACCATATTTTTCGATATCGAGAACTGAATTGCTCATATCGCTAATTGAATGTTGATATCCTAATTCAAATTTTGTTTGATATAGCTAATTATACCATTATCTATATCGAAAAATGATTTAGCGATATCAAAAACTAAAAAGAAATTATTGATATCAAGAATTCAATGTTTGATATCGTTAATTCAAATTTTGATATCGCTAATATAATTATTGTAAGAGTGCATATTTAAAGAAAAATTGGCAATGCTTCAAACGGGTACCAGTCTCGCTCTGAATTCATTTTTTTAAATGTCATTATATTTGGATATTGTTTACATGAGTTTTCGGATCTTTTTTTCCGTGGAAGGGGCCTCTTGCCTAAGCTATACAAGTGAGCGTCAGTGTGATTCTTGAAGGTTGAATTAGCGATATCAAGAAATGAATTTTTGTCAAAAATTCAATTAGCGATATCCAGAAATGAAAATTAATTGTTGATATATGAAATTGAATTTGTGATATAGCTAACATAATTAGCTATATCGAAAATAGAATTAGAGATATCTGTAACTGAATGAGCGATATTATTAATTCAAATTTTTGATATTTTTGATATCATTATTTGATTTGTGGAGATATCGGTAATTGAATTAGCGATATCGGTAAATAGTGATAAAATGTGAAAACGGCTTGCCATAAGATAGGGAAATCTCACCCGAGGGTCAGAATTATAACCATCGACGAGGCTCTGTCGAGTTTCTGGTTGCAATTCGGATCCCGATGGTGAGATTTCCCTATCTCACATGGATAAACTCATGATGGATTGTTTTTCTCCCATTATGCACTTAGTACAGGCTTACTTCAATGAGTCTGTATTTGATTTTACGCTAGAACTACACGACGTCACCAATGTGACGTTGTGATGTTTCATGTAAGAGTCACATGTCATGTAAGAGAATATAAGAATCGGACAAAAAAATCTGTCATTTTAACGGGGCTAGATATTTCAATCTTACCTAGGGTCGAGATACAATTCACGCGAAACAATAATGACGTCAATAATGCGAACATATGCATGACGTTATGGTGTTCATCAAGCCCAGTTATCGACGTCATCATCAGGTGCACGAGAAGATCATCCGTAACGAAGACTTGTCTCGAATCGGTAAGTAAACACACGCATTTCAGCTCTAATTCTCAGTCCATAAATATATAATTATGCCTAAAGTATCGCAAGCAATGGTAAAAAGACACGGTTAATATTCACTTCTGCTAATACTTAGCGAATTGAGAGCAGAATCAAAGAAATGAATTTTAGCGAGATGATTCTCAGCGGAGTTTTTTCATTTTTAACTTTCTTTGATTCTGCTCTTATTTCGCTAAGTATTAGCAGAAGTGAATATTAACCGAGTCTTTTTACCATTGACTAATATAGGGCTGTGGTGTGCCTTTTGTCGATAATGCCACACCTAGTGCCATAATAGCCCGAGTGCCATGCTCTAGGCGTGCCATTATCGACAAAAGGCACACCACATTTGCCCTTTTATTACATACGTAACTATAAATGGAGAATAAGAATAAGAACAACAGTAACATTTTTAAGACAAAATACATCGACAAAACGTACAAAGCGGTAGGTCTATATAGATACTGGTACATATCTAATTCATTTACAATTATTTGGCAAATCTATTAAATTTATAAATTATGTTAATTTAGTTTCTTCCTTGTCTGTGTTTAAACCATATCTTTCACTTAAATGATAGATCTATATTTTAACATTTTAACGTGTATTTATTGGGTGTAAAAATTGCAGTTGAAATTTCAACGTCCGCTCTTCAGCTATACTGTAGCGCTTCAATAGTATGACGTCTTTGTGTTATCGTCGACGTCATCGCGTGCGGACAGTCTGTTGCTACTGTGCCGATTTTTCATAATCCATAATGGCACAGTGTGCCGAATATAGATTTTGAAATAGGACTGATAACCATTGTTTTCCTACTAAAATATGTTACTATTTATAGTAAGGTATGTAATAAAAACATTAATACGTTGGCGTTAGTTATCTTAATGGGGACGTCAACGGACAACATGTCACTGATATGCAAGAAAAATAATCCATAATGAGTTTATCCATGTGAGATAGGTAAATCTCACCCTAGGGATCAAAAATGCAACCAGGAACTCGACAGAGCCTCGTCCTTGACCCTCGGTGAGATTTCCCTATCTCACATGGATACTCATGATGGATTCTTATATTCTTGCATACCGCACAAGGAAATCCGTCATTTTACCGGGGCTAGGTATTTCCATCTCACTCTAGGGTCGAGATAAAATTCGCGCGCAACAATAATGACGTCAACAACGTGAACAGATGCATGACGTCATTGTGTTAAAAAATATTAAAATGTTAGTTATTGGTGACATCAATGCACAAAATGTCATTGATATGCAAGAAAAATAATCCACCATGAGTTTATCCATGTGAGATAGGTAAATCTCACCCTCGGGATCAGAACTGCAACCAGGAACTCGGCAGAGCCTCGTACCTGGTTACATATCTGACCCTCGGGTGAGATTTCCTTATCTCACATGGATACTGTAAGAATCACTATTTATCAAATTGTTACTTGCTCAACATTTTACAATTCACGCTATTTTATTCATAATAACTAATTCACATAAACTCAAAACAGATTTACTTACATGTGCTTGCTGCTTAATAATTCATAGATGCTAGCTATGTGACATTGTATCTCAATTGTACTAAGAAATCGGAGATCATTTGGTTTTGTGAGTTGCAATTTTGACAGCTGTCCGCCATTTTTGATTCCAGTTTCTGTCACCGGTCAAGGCACGGATGTAAAATTCTACCCCATAAATTAATCCCATGTTATTGGCACAGAACAGACAAGCTCTTATTATCATGAACTTTCATAGATTTTATATTAAACCATGTTTATTATCTTAACTTTTACGCATTCTTTGAAATAATACTGTCAACCTTGACAAACGCTTACGTCACTGTCATCGTCTGAATTTCCGTCGACTGGAATTGTTTAACTTCCTCAAACTATAGTTTTAAAGTCTTTACCTGATAAAGTTGGGTATCAGCATGTTCGACTCTGTAGTAGGAATCTATTGATGTATATAGTATTTGTCATAGTTTTATATTTATTGTATATTTGTTGAGAAACTATTGTCCAGTGCTAGCGGAGGACCGGTGAGCAGGTGCTCCTAGCCCGGCTTGACTGGATCACCGGTTGCAATACGATTGGCTACCGGCAATCCTGGTCACAGACGATTGGTTGAGACTGTTCACCGGGCTTTCCT
Source organism: Cyrtodaria siliqua (assembly GCA_037043455.1). NCBI lineage: Eukaryota > Metazoa > Mollusca > Bivalvia > Adapedonta > Hiatellidae > Cyrtodaria > Cyrtodaria siliqua. The sequence goes on from JAWPHD010002979.1 coordinate 171,026, forward strand.
GGCACTGATTCATTGGTTATTCTTGTCACGTGTTACTACGCAGCCTCTATATATAGCTGGAAAACAACTATTAGTCATCTCCATCGTCAGTACGGATATTTGTACCGGTACCAGTCCGGTCAAAGTCTGGTTGCCCGGTAACATATAAACAAATAGGCCTGACATACATAGATCCGTTTCCACAGCTAACTTAAGTAAGCAAACAAGTTTAAGATTTATTGCTTTAATAGTCGTCCTAGTTTAGCTATATGAGAGGCTCGCGCTTAATATAAGAACGGTATTTTCGGTTATTCCAGAAATATCACATAATTTACTTATTAAAATAAGTGTTAAACAAAATCCTTCGGCTTTATCTCTGTTATTCAAAACCTGTGTGAGGGTTGTTACACTACTCATGATGGATTCTTATATTCTTAAATACCGGACAAGGATATCCGTCATTTTACCGGAGCTAGATATTTCCATCTCACCCTAGGGTCGAGATAAAATTCACGCGCAACAATAATGACGTCAATAACGTGAATGGATGCATGACGTCATTGTGTTAAAAAACATTAAAACGTTAGTTATTGGCGACGTCAATGCAAAAAATGTCAGTGATATGCAAGAAAAAGAATCTACCATGAGTTTATCCATGTGAGATGGGTAAATCTCACCCTCGGGATCAGAATTGCAACCAGGAACTCGGCAGAGCCTCGTTATGAACCTCGGGTGAGATTTACCTATCTTACATGGATACTCATGATGGATACTTATAATCTCACATGAGACGTCATGACGTCACGTTGACGTCGCATTATTCTAGCGTTATTCAAATACCATTACAATCGTGAACGCTCGGCCAATCCCATCATTTTTCGCGAATTAGTGTACGAGATGTTGCGAATGATACGTTGTTTGTTTGTATGGTGTTTTACGTCATTTTCAACACATTTCAGGTTATATATGACTGTCGATTTTTTTTTGTGGTGGAGCCCAATTTTCCAGGGTAGAACCAGTATTGTACACCTCAGCCATCGGTAAGAATCGACACTTCCTCACTTACAAGGCGAGCTCCCATTGGGATTCGAACCTGCAGCGGTGAGAGGCGAGAAGGTTTACAACGCAACGTCATTAACGACTCTGCAACGGAGACTCAGCGAATGATACCACAGTTATTGAAGTTACTTATTATGTATGCATGTACCAAGCGCATAATGGGAGAAAGAGCTTCTTCCCTGTGTTGAGGCATTTTGGCCAATGAACAATGTACACGTTAACACTTTGGGCTACGTTTCCGGTTAATGACCGTTTTGGCGACATAGGTAAAAATGCAATTTCATTGTCATTTTTGGATAAGGTTTGAGAAAGGCTTTTAATGTTTTTTTCACTTCATTTTGCTGGAAACCAATCACCATTCTTAATGATTTCTACGACGGCTTATGTTGTTAATTTCGTATCGAAATATGCTACTTTACGGTTGTAGTCCCCGTAAACTACCGTAAATCATGTAAATGACCCAAGACATTGATTGGTATTTTTACTTTTCGCCTGCAGGATACCATAGAAGCTCAGCTCGTTTGCGCTGTGCTCGCTAGGAAAACATATAGATCTCACATGTCTAGAAATGGGAGAAAACATAAACTATTGCTAACTCTGAGATCCACCCAAACGATAGATGTTGAGTCAGGAGAAACATAAACTGCTGTTAACTCTGAGTTTCACCCAGCACGCCTATATAGCCGAACGGTCGATTTTGAGTCAGGAGAAACTTAAACTGATGTTAACTCTTGAGTTTCATCCATCATGCCTACATAGCCAAAAGGCAACATAACACATTATCGGAATATAATCGGATAACCATATAACAATATAATGCAAACAATATATTTTATATTGATCAACTTTTATTTAATTTGTTCATGGATTATGCATGCTTGTGCATGTTGCAAATATCAGTGCATTTTTTTTAAACAAATACATGTGACTAATGACAAAGGCAACTACAAACAGGGACCATACACCGCTGGCCATAGAATGGCATGGAAATAACACATTAAACCATGTCACCGTCATATGCATACCATCTTCGGGATGGCTCAAATGTTTATATTATCGACATTTTAGATAATGAGTTCTGCTCATCCCGGGGCTGGAGGGCGTGAACGATAGCAAGCAGTTTTCACTACAGTTCATGAACTGTCTCAATCAAACCGAGACTGCAGTACTTTTTTTTATTCATCGTGTTTAGCTTAATCCAAATTTCCACTTTCATAGTCTTTTTATATAATGACCTATACTGCTGTGTAATATGCTTGTCACTATTGCTATCGCTGCAGAATGTCCCCCTCTCTCGCTGGCGAACGGCGTGATCTTGGGCAATATGTATAACGTAGGTGCCATCCTAAAGACCAAGGGCAATGCTGGTTTTATAGAGATATATGATAACATATGCACAACGTGTATCACATCCGGACAGTGGGACCCTAAAATCATTTTTATCCTAGGTATCGTATAAGCATTTGTGTTTTGTATTTGTGTTGTAAACTAGTTGGTACATCAAAATGTATTGAATTGATTTGGATTTTATAGTCGCACCAACAGCTAATGTCATATGGCGACTTGGCAGCTTCCATTGGTGGGGGAAGATCCCAGTGCCCCTCCGGACAATTTACGGGCAATGGGCACCTGGGTAGAGCCACCTACTTTCCGCAAGTCAGCTGGATAGCTTCTTCACATAAGATTCCTAGGCACATGAGGGATCGAACCCGCAGTGGTGAGGGGCAAATGACTTAAAGTCAGTTACTCTAACTACTCGGCCACGGACGACCCCATAACCAATATATATAACTGGCATTTCAGGGCGTCACATACACGTTTTAATGATTATGTACTTGAAGTTGTCACTTATGTGAAACCCTGGTATTCACGGAAACTAGCATGGAACACAAATACGACCTTATTAAATACTAATAAGGGAGATCCTTTGGAAGCAACATACTTGGAACTGCCCTTAATGGTTTATTCTCTTACTGCTATGGCTTCTGCAAACTCATTGAGTACCTTCATTGTGGCTTTCTAGGCTATTGTTTTTTTGTATTATATTTACACGAGCATATTTGTGTTTTACTTGGTTTGGTGCACCCTAGAACCGGTTTAAACCCCCAGTGGCCTACTTTGCCACTGACCGTTCCAAGGCGGTAGCCCTATTGTCAACTCTTTTTGTGTTTGTGATGTCGTTTGCATTTATTATTGCTTTTGCCTTCTTGTTTGTCTGTTTGCGTGTTTGTTTCTGTGTTTTGTGGTTTACTGTCCTCCTTGAATGCTGCTTTCCCTGTCCGATCTTTTTATATTTCTTTTAACCAAGAGAATAAAGTAGCAGACTCGGTTTTATTGAGTCTGTTCATGAAAGGTAATGTTAGAAGCAACACCTCTCACACACCCTAGCACCGGCTTAAGCGGTATTCTACTTCAAAGCCACCTATATTGGGCGTGCTGATCCCAAATGATCAGTAAAAATAGCACTACTTAAGCCGGTTCTAGGGCGCGTGAGCGGTTGTGCACCTTTTATTATCTCCCAATAAAATCGAGTCAACATTTTCCCTCTTATTTCCAAGGGTATGTATTATATTATATCCACACACTCGCTCATTAAACTTTTCCTTTAGCTGGTTTGTTTTACAGGGATAGATTTCATTCCGTCTTAACCTGTCTTTAAATATAATTAAGTATGAAAGTCGAACAGGAAATGTAGCTTTCACAGAAAACAGTCAACCAAAAAATTGGAATAAAACAAACGACAATTACAGGTCTCACTACACAAGGCGTTTTTCCTCACAGTCATTTGCCCACACAAAACTGTACAAAATATGGTACGTTGACGATTTTTTTTTTAATTTGAGTATTGTCCACCAGTGCACTATCTTGGGCTTTAACTCCAGAGTTTGGATCAGACTTCATACTCTTCTTCAACACCACGAAACTGTCATGTGTTGGGGGCAGTGTCCTCTAATAGCTGCTCATCTCACCTGCAACAACTATGAACATGTCAGCAATTATTAAAATTATTTAAAACCGAACTACTACTTGTTCTTGCGTAAGAATTATCCTACTCGTGGTTTCAAGGGAGCTAACTGTGTAGTGAGACCTACAATGTTAATAAGAAGAAAAGGCATGTAACCTCACAAACACGAACGTGTTGACGACAGTGTCACCGCCTTGGAACGGTCAGTGGTAAACACGGCCTCTGCGGGATTTAAACCAGGTTCTAAGGTGCACCAAACACCACTCTTACCTTATTGTCATACCAATAAAACGGGAGGGTGTAAAGAAAGAAATGAACCCTCCACCGTAAGGGATCTTTTACATCATTAGTTTACTCTGGATGTGTGTTATGACATGAACATATTTAATTAAATGTACACAAGATCTTTATTAACTCATAAATATTTAGTAGGCCTGATATTGATATTTACAGATATCAACGAATGCGAGAGCAACCCCTGCCAGAACGCGGACTCGTGTACAGACGGCAAAAAAAATGTCATGTGCACATGTGCACCAGGATGGACCGGAACTACATGCACAACAGTTAATACCTTTCTAACCGGCCGAAACCTGTTATTAAAAAAACACTTTCGAATGACAGCAGATGATTATTATAACAAATGCACAACTGTTAGATATTATTTAATAAATAATTAATACTGAAAAGGTGATCCGTAGAAGCAGCAAGCATAAAAAAGCAGAAGCGGTTTTATTGACTCTGTTCATGAGAGGTAATATAAGCTGCAATACCTCACACGCCCCTAGTATCGTCAAAGGTGGTATTCGACTTTAAAGCCATAGAAGTTGTGCCTGACGGTACCAAGGACCAGTATGTAAGAACACTACTGATATATAGTCGGGGCGACCTTATGCAGCCGTCACACAGCCCTAAACAATCCCTAGTATGAATGTCAATAAATACTGAAAAGGATTTGTAAATATTAAGTAAATAGACATTAATTTTTAATTTCCCACTAAGTCTATGGGATCGATGTAATGTGATGACGCGTAATCATTACGCTCACAGACCTAAACTAATTATGGGATCGATGTAATGTGATGACGCGTAATCATTACGCTCACAGGCCTAAACTAATTATGGGATCGATGTAATGTGATGACGCATAATCATTACGCTCACAGACCTAAACTAATTATGGGATCGATGTTCATTACGCTCACAGACCTAAACTAAGTATGGGATCGTTGTAATGTGATGATACGTAAACATTACGGATTTAAACTAATTATCAAATTAAGAATTGTATATATGGCCGAGTGGTTAGTGTGTGTGACTTGAAATCACTTGCCCCTCACCGCTGTGGGTTCGAATCCACATGGGACATGTAATCTTTATGTGAGAAAGGTTTCCAGCTGACTTGCGGAACGTCGGTTGTTTTACGCAGATGCCCGCCAGTGCACGAAAATTATCCGGAGGGGAACGTGTGGTCTTCCTTCAACAATGAAAGCTGGAAAGTCGCCATATGATCTTAGCTGTTGGTGCGACTATAAACTCCAATTCAGTTCAACTAATCAAGGTCGGGCCAGTAGTTATTCCTATACATACAATGCTGCACTTGTACACTTTGATGGGCTATATATTAATGGATTCATCTTGAGTTGCGTTCAAATATGTTGTTATTTTGCCTCATAATAAATAGTAGTTTGTATACCGCTTACCCAAGAAGCGTTATAGCTCAGTGGATAGAGCACCGGACTGGAACTCAGAAGTTTGTGTGTTCGAGTCCCGAAAGAGTATTGTTTTCCTTCTGTAAATCATAATGGTACCTGTGTACAGGTACGATGTGTACTGATTGATGTCTATACAATAAATTATGTTCTGCGTTATATTTGCTCGCTTAAATACCCGATTTCGACATGAGCTGGTGAACACGAAGTTACAAATAAAGACACGCCACAAAAAGAAATCATTTGATATAGAAATCGATTGATTTAGTGACTATGTAGCTTTAATATGTCTGGTTTTAGGTTGGAATGGCCTTGATACCGACAGTTGGATGGTAGTCACAGTATATTTTATTCATGAATGGCGTGTTCATAGTTATATACTAACGGGAAAAAGAAATGCACAATAGACAATTTCACCTATGCTAACAATCTATTATATGTTTTATTTAAACCTTTATTACAGTAAATTGTTTGACCATTTTATGTAGAAAGAGGTTGCAAACATTAAGAAAGATATCATCGTTGTAATTGCATTGTGATTTCGATTCATTTATACATTCTCTTACAACTTTTCTGATTTATTGACTTCTAATAACAATCCTTTCGAATTCTGATATGTTTTGGTTTAAACATATTTTATTTCTTATCATTCTTACAGCATGATAATATTTGTACACAATATATATTTCTTTAGATAGAAAAAAAGAAGCAATTACTCATTGGTATTTATCATGCAGATATGCACTTTTCTGCCTAATAAAGGGGTGATCTAATACATTTTGCTTTATTAGGCACTGACCAATAAAGCAAATCAATAATCTCTCGGTATTTATTGTACGTAACGTTATCTGACGTCATAAAACAAACAAAAACAACAACATGCGGCGTCCTCGATAAGCGTAACATTCCGCGAAATAGGTAATAATAGTAACTCATACAGAAAATGTAGATAATCTACATGATAAATAGAATATTATGTCAGTGCCTTTTATTTGTCAAGTTTATTAGGCTCGGCAGGCTTTCTAAGCCTGGCCTAATAAACTTGATAGTAAAAGGCACTGACATAATCTGTTTGAAAGGCTAACTTATTTGATGTCCGTAAATCAGAAAAGTTTTAAGAAAACGGGTAAGTGCATGATAAAAGAAATGTCACCTATGATGACTTTCTAAATGTTTCCGATCTCAGCCTAGATAAAACAATCAAACATTATTCTGTAATTTATGTTTAAAGACTATTGGTCAACAATATACGCATTTTAGCACGAGTAATATCAACCATATAGTACATGATAGTAATTCAACACTCTTGTTGTGAACATAATATTAGAAAGAATACGTATACACAAAGCAAGTGAAGTAATAATCTCTTATTACTTCACTGACAAAGCGCACTATTTATACCATATAAGTATTCTTTCTAATATTATGTTCACATCAATGTTGAATTACTGTCATGTACCACATGGTGGATATTGCTCCTGGCTAAAATACATATTTGTTTTAAAAAAATCACGACCATATCCCATCTATTTTGGACTTTCTTCAAAGATAGCCGACCAACACTTCTTCAGTATAATATACATACTAGTAATATAATGATTAGCATCTGTGCAATTGTCTATAATACTTTTCTTTTGTACTTTAGTGTATATAGGCCTCTCCCGTCTGTAGAATTTCCGATGTCCGAATCGGAATTCCGAAGATTTCCGTGGAAATATATCGGAAATTACATAAAATGATCGGAAAATAAGTCCGAATTCGGAAAACCATACATTTCTTCGGAATATTTGTCGGACTTCGGAATTTTTTCCGCGGACAATATTCGGACATTACATAATTTTTCGGCAAATGAGAACTTAGTCGATTTATCATTCGGAAACTGCTTCAGTGTAAGGACATAGTCATTTTTTGATTCGGAAAAGAACTTAGACATTTTTAACATTATTCATTTTCAGCATCATTTAAGTTATTTTTTCAATTGAAACATTTGCGGTGAAATTGATGTATTTTACGCGTATACACCAAATACATTTAATTTAACGCGAAATTTACTACAAGCCTAGGATTCGTGACAGGTAATTTTTTAACTTAGAAATTGTTATGCAATGTGTGCTCTTCTCTAACAAGTTACTTTGAATGGTGTTTTACGTCATTCTTAACACATGTTAGGCCATATAATTATGACAGTCATTTTTTGTGGTAGTTAGATCTTTCTCTTTTTGATACACAGAAATTCTACACTATAAAAGTGTTTTTATACTAATTATTCTAATTCACCCGCACTATATAGCCTAGTTTAAAATATCTCGTTATATTGAACGATATATCACTGTAATTTTTTCAACGTTAGGAGAATAAGCATTGCGCATTGCGCATTGTAACGTATGCAACGTTATGAGACGTTATGAGAGTAAGCAAAGCAATGCGAAAGATTTCAGATGTGTGCGTTATTTTCACATTTTAGGGGTATTAGAATAGAAATAGAACATCGTTTACGGTGAATTATCTATAATATATCACGGTTTGTCGTTCAATTGTAAACAATAATTTCACTCGCCCTTCGGGCTTGTGAAATTATTGTTTACAATTGAACTCCAAACCGTGATATATTAAACGATAATTCACAGTAAACGATGTTCTATTTCTTAAATATAAAAAAACCTGACTATACTATATGCAAATACGCACTACAATTCTTTTTAATTAAAAAAAAATGTATATATTGTAAGTGCTTATTTACAGTAAGAATTAAAAAATCTTACTCCCAGATTATTTAGTTCTAACCAGAGTCTTATATATAAGGACCCTGTTCTAACTTATTCTCATGATACACTTTTGATCATGAATACTTGAGATAAGCTAATTAATACAGATATCCAGCACTCATACTAATACCGAGCAGAGCTCGGCCGGCGCAGCCGGCCGACGATGATCGGCTAATGGTAACACATGTGCAAATGTTGAAATCGTACGGGTGGCTGGGCAAAAAAACTGTGTCGCACCGGAAGCGCCGCCATCGATGAAATTGTGTTCGGCAATTTCGGATTTTTTCCTCAAATCATCAGGGGATCAGTCTGTTTCACTTGGACGATTGTCTCTTTTCGTAGTTTGGAGTATTCGTACTAGTTCGGCTAATCCCGTCGCAAGTAGTTACGAATGAAGCGATATGCTTATCATTAGAAGTTGTTTTATTATTTGTTATTGGTTGTCAAAATTAAACTAATTCAAAAATTCAAAAATTCAAATATTCAAAATTCAAAATTTTCAAATTCAAAATTTCAAAATTTCAAAAAATTTAAAATTCCAAAAATTCAAAAAAATTCAAAATTCAAAAATTTCAAAATTCAAAAATTCCAAAATTCCAAAATTTCAAAATTTCAAAATTTCAAAAAAAAAATTCAAATTCAAAATTCCAAAAATTTCAAAAATTTCAAAATTTCAAAAAAATAATTCAAATTCAAAATTCCAAAATTTTTCAAAGATTCAAAATTTCAAAATTTCAAAATTTCAAAATTCAAAAATTTCAAATTCAACATTTCAAAATTTCAAAATTTCAGAATTCCAAAAATTCAAAATTTCAAAATTCAAAAATTTCAAAATTCCATGAATAATTTGATTTAATAATAAAATAATATGTTGCCTTTTAGGTTCGGTCGATATGTGTTGCATTTATCGACCTGAGAAAAGTATTATCGACCGAGACGATATCAGGTCGATAAATATAGTTTAATAACCAGTGTTTTTGAGATACGGGAAATGTCTCCCGAGGTAGAGAAATGGCCCCGATATAAGAACGAGTGCGGAGCACGAGTTTTTATATAGGGGCCATTTCTCTATATCTCCCGAGGTAGAGAAATGGCCCCGATATAAGAACGAGTGCGGAGCACGAGTTTTTATATAGGGGCCATTTCTCTACCTCGGGAGATATTTTCAGTATCTCAAAAACACTGGTTATTAAACTATATATTACATAATTTAAAATGACTTTATTAATATTTCTAATGATTAATGCCTTTTTACACCAGAGAGATATTTCCCAGTAGAACAAACGAGTTGATATAGCTTTTCTCTTCCCAGTATTTTCTATACAAATCACAGACAAATATGTAATATATACACATATCGACCTCACTGAAAGGCAATAATTTTATAATATTGCTGATAACAGGTTTGGCATGGAGGAGTTAGTCCAAATTTACCACAGTCCTGACATGACCAAACTTTAATACGAGAGGGAAATGATAAATGGTCAAGGGTGGGCCACAGCTTGTGAGATTGAAACTGTGTCTACCATTTTAGGCTACAACATCAATGTAACATGAGTTTGGTGCAGAGCAATATCACATGTATTCTTTTTCAACCAATGAAGGAGAATTGTCATGTACAACCATTGACTTACTTTTGAACAATAAACAGTTTCAAGTTCTAATGATGCTGATAGTAGTAAAAGTAAAAAGCGAATATCACCCACCGAAAACACGCATGGCAACAAGAGCAAACATAATTCAGAAAATTATATTAGTACACCATATACTGAACCAAATAAGGACTCAAATTCCAACTCTAATATAACCAATGCCATCCAATCTTTATGTAGGAAACTAGGAATCAAAACCTCTTGAAAACGAAACACAGTCAGAATCAAAGAAAAGGGAAATGAGAAATAAACGGGAAAAAAGGTATATTATCAAAACATATCAAATAAATGACATACCAGAAGCTGCACCATTACAGAAAGATGAAAAATTCAACCTTGCTATGGGGGCTATACTTGCCTTTGAAATAGAACAGATGTCGTACGTTTTTTCTAAATGCGAAATTTGTCTAGAAAGAAGAACTGAATTGAAAATGTTCAGTGACACTGTTTGTAGTAGCTGCCAAAAAGATATGTGTGATACAAAATAATTCTCTCTGGAAAACAATATAAACCCAGGAAAGGTGCCTCTTGAGTTGAAAGAGTAAAAATAAGATAATTTTCAAAATTTGGTTTAAAAAAAAATCACACCGTAAATACCTTAACCTTTACAATAAACTTGGTTGAACATCTATGATAAAGACGAAGCGTCTCCGTAGTCGAATGGTTAACGACGTTGCATTCTAAACCTTCACCTCTCATCGCTGGGTTCGAATTACACTGGGAGCTCGATTTGTAAGTGAGGAAGTGTCGATTCTTACGGATGACGGGAGGTTTACAGTACTGGTTCTACCCAGGAAAAGTGTGTGGATGCCTCCAACACAAAAAAAATCGACCGTGATACTAGTATATAACCTTACATGTGTTGAAAATGATGTAAAACACCATACAAACAAACAAACTATGATAAAGATCGAGTTTGAGTTTACCACCTACCACAATTTAGAGGTGTGTCAAATGCCTAGGCCATTGCTTGGTCAGCTGATTTTGATGATCGAAATTATGAATAGTCAATTAATTTACTCATATGTTGATTGACAAGAAACATAAGATAGGTTAGTATTTTATCACAACAATATAGAATAATTATTAAGAGTAAAATATTTGGTTTACAAGTTAAATTTTATATGCGATCCGATATATCATGTGGTTGTTAATTTTAAGAGCTCTGCTCGGTCTTAGGCAGTGCCTAAAATTCATATTAAATTTATGATACCCATATGCTATAATGTTACTCTGATCACATCTGATGTGTGTAAATTAATTAAGACCTTAGGAGCTGACTGTGTTACAGTTAGTCATGTGACTTTTATTAGCCAATGGAACTGGTGCTACTATATTCAAACACAAGTGAGTGTGTTTATACAGAAATATCTGGCATATTTATTTGGAACAATAATAAATAATTATGAAATATTGTTTTTAAAAGTGACTTAGGAGTGATACATTAACTTATAAAACAAGGATATACAGGCAGGATACCATAAAAGCATGGATATACAGCAGTATGTAGATCTATGATAAAAGTAAGTCTTATTATTAAAAAGTTATAGAATCAAGATGCCGCCAGAATTTGTGCATGATGTTTAAGCTTTCAAAGCATTATATGAGCTTAATTAATAGCAGGACCTGTTTAAGAGGGCCACATGGAAGATTAGTTCACAAACTAAATGTTCAATAAATAAAGTCTATTATTATTATTATTATTTTAACATACAGTCCGTGTTAAGTCTGCACAAGATTTATGGATAAATCCTTGGTCTGCATAAATTGTGTATATGTACATGTAGCTCTATAAAAATATAATTATTTTAAACCGAACAGGTATTCATAATACAGTCTAAATTACATTGATTCATTACTGTACTGTATTTCCAGTTCGCTACATGTAACATTCAACAAAAACAAGTTATTTTGATTCAACAAAAAACAAATTATTGTGATAACTATTTGAATGTGAACCGTGCAACAAAATGTGTAAATGGCGATAATGCATATAAGGGAAGTAACTCAGCAGGCCATTTCGGACACAAACACGTTCGCCTAATGTAGAAAAAATTACTTCAAAACTGGCAGTTTTACTATATCAGTACAAATTGAAATAATACATTATATATTGCAGCAGGCCATTATGAACCTTTTGTCAATATGCATGACTAATATAATTAATAGATTTGCTTCTGCAGAAATTTGAAAGCGAACGATTTTCTTTGAACTTCCAAAGAAAACCAGATTGTTCCGGAAATCAAGAAAGCAATGGGAATAATGTCAACAACAGAATTGCGATGTTTTTTTGCTGATAAACACAAATTAAATCTGAATATTTTCTGAACCAAATCGAAAATCGTAATTTTGTCAAAGAAGATCAGAAATCGGATACATGTCCAATAAGAGGAAAGAATGATTAGTAAAAAGTGGAATTTGTTCCGCTTTTCTTTATTCAAAAATAAATTTTAATAGTTTTTTAATTTTAAAGATTATTTCTGTCCGAATATTTTCTGAATAAATGCGGATGTCCGAATATTTTCCGAAAGCAATACCAATGTCCGAATATTTTCGGAAAGAAATGCCGATGTTCGAGGAAATGCCGATGTCAGCATATTTTCCGAAGAAATGCCGATGTCCGAATATTTTCCGAAAGTAATACCGATGTCCGAATATTTTCCGGAGGAAATTCCGATGTCCGAATATTTTCCGAACTATTGCTGATGCCTGAATGTTTTCCGAAGAAATACGTATTCGGGAAATTTTGTCCGAAGAAATCGGAAGGCCGAAGAATTTCCGAGGAAAATTATTTTATCCGTGGAATCTCTTTTTTTTTTTTTTCCGAAGTCCGAATTATTTTCTATTAAAACCTATGTCCATTACTCCGAAGACCGGAATTCCGAATTTATTCCGCGGCTTTTTTTCGGAATTCCGCGGAAATTATAGAGACGGGCACTACACAGTGCATTTTTACTGGGTCGGCTTATATGAATAAAGTTTACTGGTCCATTCCGAACAGGAAGTTTCCAAGCTAAAGGTTAATTCATTTGCCCACATAAAACTCTACAAAATTTAAATCTGGTACGTAGTCCAGGTTGGTTATTAATTTGAGTGGTGTCCTCCAGTGCACTACTTCGGGCTTTAACTCCAGAATTTCTACTCTTCTCCAACACCCATACAATTGCCAAATTGTGATGGCAGTGTCATTTAATAGCTGCACATCCAATTTCAGACCCTGTTCATCTCATCTGCAGCAACAATAAACATATCTTTCAGAAATTATTAAAACTGTTTAAAACCGACGAGAACACTCTACTGTTATGGCATAGGAATTATCCTATCGCTTACTGTGTAGTGAGACCTAATAACAGATGTAGGCAGTAACGTTATTAGAATGGAACGCACAGCTTTAAAGAGGCTCTACCTATATATTTTTGTCCACCAATTGATATAAACTTTACTTAATTATACAGAGGACTATAAAAAAGGTAAATGGCAGTATTTTCACGCAATGGGGGTGGGAGGGGGGGGGGGGGGGGTGGGGAGGGGAAACAGGATTGAAAAGATCGGATTTTTGAAATTGTATTCGTAATTGTTTTAGACAAGCCGATTGCGGAGATTTTCCGATCTTATTCGTTTACAATCGGTACTACCTCGTCTGATTAGCGAAGAGTTTCGATCGATTCGTTTGTCCGAGAAAATCGTAAGAACTCGTAGTTCTCCGGCAGGAATAAACGGCTGGGCAGCATTTTATTCAAGATATTGTTTTCATCATAATTAATAATTTACAGAACTGGAATACGAACCATGTTTCTTCTTAGAATACTCATGAAATAGCGTTGTATACATATAAATGCAGTAATATTGAGTATTTAATATTTTACATTAAAAATTGAGTATATATAGGTAGTGCCTCTTTAAGGAAACTTTGTTTTACAGTGAATTAATATATAACACACTAGCATTTAATACTTAGCATCTTCTGTATGTCTTGGCATTTCTTTTCTAGAGGTGTAACGATGCCCACATTGCTCTATCAAGCACGCATAGTGACTGACCCCAACAGCGAGACATACGAGCTCATTATAGGTGGATGGAGAAACGCTAAATCAGTCATTCGTGATTGTAAACAGTGTTCAAATATGGGAACACGAATGTTTGTGCTTTGGGTTGTGTGTATAGATGACAGTCAAATACTGTTTGTTTTTTATTTAAATGTTTGTAGCTAAATTCTGTCATTTTTATGTAAAAAAAACATAAAAAAACACTCTAATTTGTTATCCATACTGTTATATTTTCAGGTTGAAAACCACATTTGGGATGATTGTTTTGGGGTGTTACGCTTTCGACGTTATCGCGCGGAATACATATTTCCACATGAAGTCTCTATTCCCCCAAGACACACCTTCTCCACCCCCATCTCCAGTTACTTTCTTTATATTTTATTCTATAAAGTTATCTCATTCATAAAATAAAGCGTTGACAGTAGTATAGATAGTGAGGGTATAGGCGCAGTTTTCCTCCCTCGCGACAAACAATCAGCCGTTCTCAGGTGTCTCCAGTTGCCCTTAACACAAATATGCAAACGCCAAATGGCGATGGTATGCTTGCTACCAGACCCCTCGCAACTATACAAACTGCTTGATTACCCTTAGCTTAGGAAGAACTTTACCCATACCCCCACTATCTATTAATTTTGTAAATAACTAAAACATTTACAATAAGCAAAGTCAGACGGAACCGGACAGTAGTCTTCATCATCGCTGTGCATATCATATTTTACCATGGAGTATTTTATTTTCCTACACTTTGCTATTTTGTATTTCAGTTCAAGAAGCTCTTCTCTGTTTCTATCCAGCTCACGTTCATAATTATCCATTTCAACCAGCAATCGTCTTTGCTTATTAACTTTTGCTTTTTTAGTGTCCATAAAATCATCACGAACTACTTCATATTCTACTTGGATGTTGCTTACCTCTCATCAATTCTCTTCTATATTTATCTTTCAAATTGTTAAGTTTTTTGCAAACCTTTTCTAATCTTTCTTGTTCCATTATATATAATAATACTATATATAATTATTTTTAAACCCTTATTTAATATTTTCAATATCCTTAAATGGAACCCAACTATTGAAATCCTCATTGTAACCCTTCCATTTAACCAATGCTTGTTTCTTTTTGTAATCACGTCGTATTACTTTTTCAATCTGAATATTTCTTGCTTTGCTTTTATCTTTTCTAATTCATAAAAGCTTCCATCAATGTTTTGGCTGTTTAAATCTTTTATTTTGTATGTCACAGGATTTGTGTTTTTAATTTCATCAACAACAAATATTTTTTCAGTCCAATTCGGAGTACAACCTTTCTCAAACGTTTTTTTTTTATATTTGCTCATTCTAACATTATCCCCTTTTTCAAACTTTGGCTTAATTTGATTACTTCTTATTTTTCCATGCAAGTTGAAATACACCGTTCCTTTATTCTTTTCGTCACTTGCTTCAGTCGGTGTCATGTTAATACTCCGATGTTTTGTATTATTGTATTTATCAACCATCGCCTGTAGCACGTCTAAATATGTATTTGTATTGTTTGCTGTGAAATATTTCCACATCTTTTCTTTTAATGTCCTGTTAAATCATTCAATTACTACAGCCTTTCCGAAATTAAAAGTGTGATACATTTTAATATTATTATCATCAAGGAATTGCTTAAACACCTTGTTATAAAACTCCACACCCTGATCAACCCAGAGCAATTTACATTGTCTTCCTGTACTTATAATTGTTTGGAAAGCTTTGGTAGTTTTTATACCAGTTTTATTTGGAATAGGTGTAACCCAAGCAAATTTACTAAACACATAAATAACAGTAAGCAAGTATTTTACACCTTTATTATATTTTGAAAACGATTGCATATCAACTAAGTCAGCAGACCATATTTTATCAATTTCAGTAACAATCACACGGCGTTGAGTGAACTTTCTTCATATGGGCTTATGAAGTTCATCTGCTAACCTGTCAGTCCATTTCAACGCCTCTTTATAGTTTTTGAGTTTCCAAGACCAAGTTTATATTTTGTATTAATAACTGGTTTTACTATCATTTTTTTAGCAATCAGTTCTCCAGTAGTTTTAGACTTACTAGATTTCAAACCAGCAAGCAGCAAGCATGTTTTTATCACATGTTGAATTATTACTAGGATTTTCATCATAACACTAATCATGATCTTTACAAAAAGCATCTAATTCATTTACCGGTTCTCCGCTATCAAGTGGATTACCAGGACCATACTATTTATAACCAGGAATTGTTAACCCCTTTTTAGGCAACAGAGGAAGTAGAGCTTTATGAATATCAATATTTCCACCTTGTGTACTTTAAACAAACTGTGTTTTAGTAATACCACAAGATGCACATGTTGCTTTTAACATTCTTGTACCATTTCTTGCCAAAATATACTTAGGATCAACATTTTAGTAACCTTTTTTTTCTTTAACGCAGTTATATGATTGGATTAAACTTTATTTTAAAAAATACGATTTGATGTTTTTCATTTTCAACCGGTTTGTACGGCTTTAATATTTTATAAAAAATATCATACATGCTTTTTTTTCCTTGTGCTTTTTAATGAAGAATAGACAGAAATATCAACATAGAACACTTGCTTCATCTTGATATTGAATAGTGTTGTATTTTATATTAGGTATGTAAGCTACAACTTCTTTTGGTGGGCTCAGACCAAACGGATCGAAGTAATAATTATTATAGTAACAAGTCCAGTGTGTGCCAGGTCCAGTTTGATTATCAAGAATAATAATACCACATACTTGATTGTTTTGTTTTGCTGGTAATTTGTTTTTGCTGTACACCCCACTGAATTTCTGTATACCTAGCTGCTTAACCCATTTCATTATATCTAAGTTAGAGATAGGTTCATATTTAAAAAAACTAATTTTTACAAATGGGATACTTCTATATGGTCTACTTGTAAACCATTTCCTGTTCTATCTACTTGCAAACCTTTTCCGGTTAAGCCGCTAATAAGAGATCCGATCAACGGAATTCATAATGATGCAAGAAGCCCAAGAAATCTTCCGTCCTGCTGGGTTTTTTTTTGTTAGTTTAACAGGGCAGCGACCTTTTGACTTTGCTATTTTATTTTTTTGTGCAACTGTTAATTTATTTGATACGAGAAGTGTTTGTGTTTTA
The DNA here is from genome assembly GCA_037043455.1 of Cyrtodaria siliqua. NCBI lineage: Eukaryota > Metazoa > Mollusca > Bivalvia > Adapedonta > Hiatellidae > Cyrtodaria > Cyrtodaria siliqua. The sequence goes on from JAWPHD010002979.1 coordinate 188,350, forward strand.
TCACTAGGATTAGTTGCCGTTACGTCTTGCTGTTTTTTATCACTGAGAACAGTTACCGTTTAGGAACAGTTACCATTTTATAACTAAAAGCACATGACAGTACGTCTTGCAGTTGTTTTTTTGTTAGTTTAATAGTGCAGCAACCGTATGACTTTGCTATTTCTTTTTGTGTGCAAGTGGTAATTTATTTGATTTAGAAGTGTTTGTTTTTATCAGCAAGAACAGTTACCATTTCATCTCCAAATATTGTACCAATTCCAGTACTTGCCAGACCACTAAGTGTCCCTGTTGCTAAAGGTCCTAATATCTTTGGAGCAAATCTAGCAACTGTTGGTAATATTGTTTTAGTTAACAAATCAGTTAATGCACCTAAAAAGCATCCATTCTTGGACTGAGATCTCATTTGCGATTTTGATATACTTATGTCTAATCCCCGTCCACCAGATTTAGCTTGGTTAATATTGTTAATCTGAGTAGCTGTCATCAGCAAAGGAAAATTCCCAGTTAGTTGGTTATTTTTTAACCTGAGTGTTAATTCACTCTTATCCTCATAAGCCCTCACTAAACTCTGTTTCTGGCCATCTGATAAATTTACTGAATAATTTACCTAAGTCATATATATATTATAAGTTAGATTATACAATAACTTTTCCATTTCCAACGGTATCAATAACAACATATTCCTTGTACAAGACTAAAGCATCAACTTTATATCTAGTGGTTGTTTAGTTTATATCTTAAACTTAGTTGTTTTGGATCAACACTGACTTTATTTTTCTTGTTACTCAAATCGAAATATATCATTCCGAAGAGATTTTTAAAATTACTCACATTCAGTAAATTTCCAGTGTTTTTATCCTTTTTTTTGTAAGAATATTTAATAGCATCTCCGAATATTATGATGATATTAGCATAACTATATTCGATTTCTGCAAAATAAACTCCATTTCCAACTTCCAATCCAGCTAATTGTAAATAGCAATGAGCATCAGCAGCACTGAGCTTAAACGTATCCAAAATATGAGGATTTTGAGTCTGGGAAGAACTCTCGTCTGACCTTTGCAGACAAAACAAAAACATGGTTTGGAGTTTTGATTCCAGCCGTTATTCTAAATACAGATTCTGTTAGATGAGTACTTCCGCTTTCTTGTATCATTTCGCGAAGATAAATCCATCGTGTTGATATCATGTGATTTGTCATTACATAACTTAAACCATCTGAGTTAAATATCATTTTAGGTATCCACAAAACTTATTTATTAATAACTACTCGACCAGCATCACCACCCGATTTGAAAATTAGCACATTATCGTCTGTCAGTTGCAAGCTAATTTGAATTTGACCAGGAGGAAGCATGTTTGTTTCCAAACCTCCAAAGAAGGAATATTTATTTAATGGAATCATAGAGTCAACTTTTTGATTAGTTATGATTAAAGCATGACGAATCGCAAATCCTGAATTATAACCAACTTGATCATTTCGAGATTCTGCATCAGTTGTATTATCTAATTAAAGTGTTCATTTGTTCCGGTTGTCTTTGCATAATCGCCAGACATTTCAAGCAAGCTTTTGACATTAACAAATCTGTGAAGATTATTTCCATCGTAAACTATTTTTCCATTTTGCTTTACTTGCATTTGATCAATCAGTGAAGCTGCATCGTTAATTAAAGCAATTCTGTCAGCGTCTACAAAAGCAGCTCCATCAGCAAGTTCGTTTACTTGAAAACTTATTTCAAAATATGCATTATACCAATCAAAGTAAGAACTTCTGTCATTTAGTGTAAACTGATAACCACTTTTCATTTGCCTGGTAGCATTTCCTGGTTGTGCTATGGGAGTATCTAACTGAATAGGTATATGTCCATATCTAGTATTATATTGATTACTTCGAAACATCTATATATGCTAGTAATTAGATTATTTTCTATTAATTAATCGATAAATTCTCGCATGAATTCCTCTTCCGGATAGTAATCTGTTAATTTTTGCATTCACATCTTCTTCAATTATATTATCAGCCACAACATCTTTTGTTGCAGCCTTTGTAAGTTCTTTTAAAATTATCTCACCTTTTGGTTTAGGTTTCACAACTGAAACTAATTTATCAGCAGTCATTTTTCCTACTTCATCTCCAAGTTTTTTAGAACCATTCTCTATGATTTGTTTTCCAGCAGTTTCTAATGCTTTCTTGCCTGCTGTTTTTACAGACTCACTAAATATTTTTGATCCAACTTTTGAAAAAATGTCAAGTATACCAGCCCCGGTTAATCTGTCTACTTCAATATAAGTTCCCGTGCTAGTGTCGTAAACTTTTTTAATCGTGTCATATATAACTTATATTACATTAATTCCTTCAAAACAAATCAAAGGATGTGTGGACAACACTTAAATTAACAATTTTGCCAGAGAAGTCGGTTATGTAAATATTAATACTGTTAATGATTGTTTTGTTTACTTCACAGAACCCGACTCTTATCGGTTCATCTTTAAAAGGATACGATCTCGTAAGATCAGCTGTACTTATTTCATAAATGACATCTCCATATGATCCATCAACAATAGAGTTACTTATCAAATCACAGTGGATATACAATGTATCGATAGAATTTGTTATGTTTGGTACTACTGATTTAGTTTCTCTAATAACTGCATCTTTGTCAAACCCATTTAAAGTGTGAAAGTTTGATTCTCTTAAATCAAGCATGAAATTATTATGAATGGTAACTAAACATATAAAAATTGATAAATCAAACTCAATTTGTATAGGAACAGGTGAGTCATCGGTTAAATCATTGTTTACAGTCAAAGTTTCTTTTATATAATTATCGATATCAGCATAACTATAATTTCCATTTGCAAAACGAATAATTATCTTTTCCATTGTAATACCTTATCACTTTGTTATTAAAATCTTCACTAGTATTATACCACGAGTAAGTCACGGAATTAATCGTATCGAGTCCAATGCCATACTGTTTGTTCCTGCCTAATATTAATGGTCTGTCAAATACTGTTGTAAAATTACTCGGTGTATTTGAGCTATTAATTATTGAAGCTTTTTCTGATGATAATACAATTTTTTGTTCCATGTAATATAGGTTGATAATTTTTGTTAATACTAATCACTTAAATAAAACAGTTTAAAACTTGATTTTTCAAAATTGAAAACTTGTGTAAGTCGTATTCTATGTGTGATCTGAAATAAAGATTAGTATGTAGTTTGGCATATAATTCAAATGTTTCTTTTAATATTCGTTTGTCATTTTTTATAATCGGATAAAGACACTTTTTGATCCCACCAACAACTGCTGGATAAATAGAGAAACTTTCTACATCTGCTCCCGTATAAGTAAAATCTATTTCAAATACATAACGGCCTTCTTTAAGAATTTTTAAAACATCCAAATGACCTTTTTATAATATTCTTCACATTTTATAAGTTGATTGGCTACAAAAGTAAAAGCAGAAAGAAAAGAGGTTGAACGCCCGGTTCTCTCAAAGAAATATAAAAAGATCGGACAGGGAAAGTAGCATTCAAGGAGGACAGTCAACCACAAAACACAGAAACAAACATGCAAAGAGACAAACAAGAAGGCAAAAGTAATAATAAAAGCAAACGACATCCCAAACACAAAAGGATAGACAATAGGGCTACCGCCTTTGAACGGTCAGTGAAAAAGTAGGCCACTTGGGGTTTAAACCGATTCTAGATTGCACCAAATCTCACACTTACCCTACTGTCATCCCATTAAAACAGGACAGTGTAAATAAAGAAATCCCCACCATGATCTAATCTCTAACCAACAAGGCAGCATCAATAGGCAATATAAGTAAAACACAAACATGCTCGTGTAAATATAATACAAAACAAAATAGCCTAGAAAGCCACAATGAAGGTAGGTACTCAATGACTTGGCAGAAGCCAGAGCAACAAGACAATAAACCATTAAGGGCGCGACAAGAAAGATCATAGACAAACATCAAACGCCACAGTTCCAATGGGCTTTAGGTAGGCGTCATCATAGGGTCCACAGCCTGTCCGGTCATCGTACAATTAAAGAGGAAAGCATAGTGGCGAACTGTAAAAGGGTTCACCGCCAAGCATGCAGTATGTTGCAAAATGGTAAGGTCATAACTTCTTTTGATAAACTTTTTAACAAGTTTAACAAAGATAGTAAGATAGTGATTATGACCAAGAATCTTACGAAGTTTATAAATCACATCACCATAGAAGTCAGGTTGTGATAGTCCTTGCCGCAGAAGAGTCCTTAAATTACTTTTATATTTGGAAAGAAGATCAGTGTTACAATAATACAATTTTGCAAAGGTTTTACGAAGTTTATGGGAAGAGTAACCCTGATTGAGTAGCTTTTTAGTGATACAAAGATTACGAATATTAAAGTCCTCAACTCGAGTACAAGCTCTTGAAAAACGAATAAGTTGAGACACATACACCCCATAAGAAGTTGCTCGGGGAATATCCCCATCCAAGTGGGGGTAATTAACAATGTCAAAATTAAAATCATCTCTCTTGTCATAGATTTTGCTAATTATTTCACCATTTTCAATCGAGAGATCTAAATCAAGAAAAGAAGCGTTATTATCAGATATATTAGCTTTGTTAGCTGAAGTGCTTTAGGATAAATATTATCAACCATAGTTGGAAAGAAAGGGTTGTCAATGTTCAGTATGTCATCCAGATACCAAGAGGTGTCATTAAAAGCTTCAATAACATCTGCCTGGGTATTTGGTAAAAGCCTCAACATGAAATCTCTTTCATAGCAAAATAAAAACAAATCTGCGACAAGTGGTGCACAGTTCGTACCCATAGGAATACCAACAATTTGTCTATAAACGGTGGTACCATACCTGACGAAAATATTATCTAATAGGAAGATGAGTGCTTCACAAACTTCATAGCAAGTCCACATAGTACAATTGTCTAAACTGCCGTTAGTAAAAAAACCGCTTTAATATTATTACATGCCAAAAATGTAGTATTTTGTCTAGCGAATGTTTTTTTAAATAAGAGAACTTAGCTTGTCTTTAATAAGGTGATGTGGTAAGTGTTTTTTGCGTCGGATATGATACAAAAAGACTACCACCACCACTACCAGTACTCCTGCCATAATCTTGAATAATACTTATTCCATCTATCATATATTCAAACAGTAGAATCCGACTTAAATATCCTACTTTTACTTTTAACTCATCAATTATGCTAAGAATTGCTGTGTGCCGGCTATCAGACTTTTGATTAAACTGTTTCAGTGAAGCTATTGACCATCAAAAGCTTTGCTTCTTTCATCCTGAGTAGCTTTGAAACATCATCAATAGCAGTCTCAAGTTTATCAGTGTCAACCAGTTTGCTCAGAGCAGTTTCCAGCGTCTTGCTGCCAACCATTTCTTTTTGATATCTTCAAACTCTTTACTGATATCATCGACGTTAGTACTTGTCTGCCCATTTAATATTTTTATTTGAGGTTTTTCAGCAGCAAAAGCAGTTCTCATTTGTTTTGAAGCATCAGCAATAGCAGTTTCTAGTTCATTGTTATCATCCATTTGTTTATTGATTTCTCCAACCCGTGTATTAATATTTTGAACACCAGATCTTATTTGTTCACTTAATTTCTTGTAGTTTTCACTATCTTCCAATCCCTCTTCTTTCTTTTCTAGCTCTTTTAAAGCATCACCCAAAAGTTTTATTTCATCCGTTTTGTATTTTAATCATTTTCTCGCGGTTTGCTTGTAACTTTGTTTGTATTTGACTCATCAACACCTGTAGTTAATTTATTCATCATATCTGGAATTTTATCAATATTATAATCACGTATGATCTTTGCTACTCTTCTAATAGTAAATTGCTTTGTTGCTGTATCATTTCCTTTATCTGGATTACCAACACTGGTGATTTTATTATTATTCATGTTAAGATTACTTTTTAAAACAGTTTCCTGGGTTTTGCCTTTGTTAAAATAATTAACAAGATGTTTTTGTTTTACATACTCAGACAGCACAATACCGAAATTTGTAATATTAACACTGCCAGTAGTAACTTTCTCACCAAGATCGTTAAAAAGCCCTATTATGATTGTACAATATGATTAGATTAAATTTCACCAGTGAATAAATACTGATAAAGTGAAAGCTTTACCAACTTCCTGGGCTTGTCCAGATACAGAAAGTCGTACTGCTTGTCAGTTGCTTTTTTATACTGATCTTCGCTGACATCTTGATCTCTAGAAAGCATATTTATTTCATTTATACTTGGAGTTGCGAAGACGATGTAATGAGAGCAATTCAGCCGAATGTCTTTAGGGGTTTTGTAGTAAGATTGGGTTAGATAAATTACACAACAATTCTTATGCCTGCCTTGAACTTCTTCAGCAGGGTTTTCGTTATCACAAACTACGTAGATCTTTCTCTAAATTCTACCGCCGCAACAAGGGCCTGCTGGAAAAGTACAAAACCAACCTTAAAACACTTCTGCAACTAGGCATATCACAACCCTCATTTTATGGAGATGTGGTCTATAAACTTCGTAAGTCAAAGGAGTCTGACGGGTTTCCTGACCGCTTTACAAATGTAATCAGGAAGTTCGTCGGAAAAGGATATAACCCTTTGGTTTTACAGCGCACTGCATGTTTAGTGATTGACCCCTCTACAGTCGGTCATTACGCTTCACTTTTCACTTGTGCGATCACTTACCTCTTGGGATTCTATGATTGTACCTACTGAAACCCCAACTAATGGAGATGGGTGCATGAGCTTTCGTCCCTCGGGTTTTCTGGTCGTACCCTAGATTGGTTTTCTCTTTAGCTGCAACTACTATGGTTTTTCAGTCCGATTCTGGATACATCCTGCGATGTTTATTATTTTGTATGTGTATCTTTAGTTAGTTTCTCTGGATGTAGACTTTATTGTTAGAGACTTCCTTTTGATGGGATGTACTTTTGTTTACACTGTCTTGTCTATTTGGGCGCTGAAGACAGGATAATAGCGAGGATTGTGCGCATATAAAATCGATTCAAGCTAACCAGTAGGCCTTATTGCCTACTGACCGTTTCAAGTCGGTAACACTGTCTTCACCACCCTTTCTGTTGTTTTTTGTCTCTTTCATTGTAGTTTCTAGTCCTTGTTTGCAGTACAGTGCGGTCGGACGCTGTGGTTTCTATAGGACCCTACATATTATTTTGGATGAAGTAATTGACAATATTATTTTGGTTACGCTCGCAAACATAATCATTCACAGGAATAAATTCATCATTTGAACATTCGAGTATGTCTTCAACCGGAATTTTATTCTTTTTTGCTATCTTTTCAAGTTTTTGTGATAAGGCCTTGTACTTTGACTGTTCCAAGTTTTTAGCAAACAAGTAAATCTTGTCATAGTCACTAAGGGTTTCAGTAACATGTGAAATAATGTGTTCGTTTTTGCCAGAACCTGAATTACCATAAATTAACATTCTAAAACAACAGTCTGGCATAAAATTCAATATTTGTTTAAAATTACCGTTTTCTGTCTTCATGTCATAGTTTGGAATTTCCATTATAATAATACTTGGATAATATTAATATTATCTAACTGTTATTATATATGTCAAAAGTATATTGTGGAATAAAACAAATACCCCGTGGTAAACGCCTTGGATCAGAAGCAGAATGTTTTAAGGCTAATCAATTTAGATATTACGGAATGCAAAACGTAGTTGAAAGCGTAGTAAAGACTGCAGTTGAAAAAGCAGTTAAAAAAGCAGTCAAGCCTGCAAATAAAAAACCAGTTGAACCTGCGTTAAAAGAACAGTTGAACCTGCGGTTAAACAAGCAGTTAAACTTGCAGTTAAAAAGCAGTTAAATCTGCAGTTAAGAAAGCAGTTAAACCTGCAGTTAAGAAAGCAGTTAAATCTGCAGTTAAAAAAAAAATTGAACCTGCGGTTAAAAAAGCAGTTAAACCTGCAGTTAAGAGAACAGTTAAACCAGCAGTCAAGAAAGCAGTTAAACCTGCAGTTAAGAAAACAGTTAAACTTCCGTAATACCATATAAAGTCTCCTTTCAGAAATCATTTAGTTCATTCAAAGCGCAGGGTGTTTCCCTCTATTAATAAGTGCAATACTAAGAGGTGCAGTTGTTGCAATTATTTATCTTGCAAGTCTACCACTAAATAAGCTGTTAATGGTAGATTGTTTAATGTATGTCTAGCTTCTAATGTTGATTGACGTACTTCTCACGTAATTTATGTTCTGACTTGACATGCACCAAGTTGCGGTATACAAGATGTTGGACAAACAGGTCGATCCTTAAAAGTTCGATTTCGTGAACACAAATATAATGCAAGTAATCCTAAAAAGTTAAAAAATTACTTGTACCAACACTTTCGTCAGTCAAGTCATAATTTTAATAACGTAACTTTCAACCGGTTGAATATATATTGTTTGATAATGATGCTACTAAAAGCTTTAAAATAAAAGCTAGACATATTGCAGAACTTAAGTGGATGAAAAACTTACAGACACCTTATCCACTCGGCCTTAATGACAATATTTATCAAGAAGGAAATATTTCTAAAGATCCTAATATTGACATTTTTTCTATATTTTCTATCCGAAAGCGTAAAGCTAGGTCTCATGGTTTTAGGCGTAATGGTAACATCAAACGTAAATCGAGTGTAATTATTTCTGTCGCTGATTTACACACCATTTTTAAACAGTCTGGAAAGCACTCTATGCTTTCGCGGCTTACCTCTTTGTCCATTTCATCACTAAAGTTGATCGACCAGGAAGCCGACAAAATTTTCATTCGTACAAATCCCTTGTATAACACTGCTTCCATAGTTCAAAGTTATACACAACATGTTCTCCGACCCCATATTGACAAGGAGTCTGATCACGTCAGGCATTTTCTAAAACTACTATATATTAACAAAGGTATTGAGTTCATTGACATGCCTAGTATTTTTCGAGATACTCATGTAGTTGATTCTATCCCAAAATATTTCAAAAATTGTGAAAGTCCTGTAATTTGTTATAAGTATAAAAAGCCTATTAGAAATATTATTTTCAACTACAACAAAATAGTTTCTGACCTTGATATAGTACATAATACTCCTAAGGAATGTGAATGCAACACATCAACATTTTGCTATGCTCCAGCAGGTCATGTTATCACTGGTAATTTTGATATTATTGATAAACGTATTCGGCATTTGTTTTCGAAAGGTCCTAAATATAGATTACCTTCAACTATTGATTGTAATGCCTGTCGTTCCCAGATCGCCCACTCCATTGAAGATTTTAGTATCAAATGGTGTCGTAGAGAACATGCGGACCCAAACTCACTTTCTACTTGGAAAAAGTCAATTCTGAAAATTATAGATACACGTATTAACTTTTATAATGCTAACCCCTCTTTACTTCCTCCGAGACCTAGGTTTTCCTTTCGTAATTTAAAATCGGGAATTCAGGAATTTCATAATAAATTTGCTTTAGTTCCTGCAGATAAAGCAGCTAATAATGTAATTATTGTGTGACGCCTACATTACGTCAATGTTTTATCTCTGGAACTCGGCAGCACCAATTCGTATCATCCAGTTAATTCTACCGAGGATGATGTTGTTTCCGCACATATCACTCGGTGCACTACTTTCAAGGCTGGTGTAAACGATAAGCAAAATAAACTGCCTACTATGTACTGGATTCCTAAATTAGACAAAAATCCATATAAGGCTCGCTTTATTTCGAATTCTAGTGCCTGCACCACAACAAACATCTCCAACCTTTTAACTTCTTGTCTTACTGCCGTTAAAGATCACTTTAAACTGTATTGTGATAAAACTTATGAAAACTCTGGGATTAATTTATTTTGGTCTAAAAAAAATTCAGGAGACGTTCTTGATAAAATGTTCAAGAAAGGTCAAGTTTCATCAATAAGCACTTATGACTTCTTTGCACTATATACAACCTTACCACATCACCTTATTAAAGACAAGCTAATTTCTCTTATTCAAAAAACATTTGCTAGAGAAAATACTACATTTTGGCATGTAATAATATAAAAGCGTTTTTTGCTAATGGCAGTTTTGACAATTATACTATGTGGACTTGCTATGAAGTTTGTGAAGCACTCATCTTCCTATTAGATACTATTTTCGTTAGGTATGGAACCACCGTTTATAGACAAATTGTTGGTATCCCTATGGGTACTAACTGTGCACCACTTGTCGCAGATTTGTTCTTATTTTGCTATGAAAGGGATTTCATGTTGAGTCTTTCACCAGATACCCAGGCAGATGTTATTGAAGCCTTTAATGATACCTCTCGGTATCTGGATGACATATTGAACATTGACAACCCTTTCTTTCCAACTATGGTTAATTATATTTATCCTAAAGAACTTCAGCTTAACAAAGCTAATATATCTGATAATAACGCTTCTTTTTTTTGATTTAGATCTCTCGATTGAAAATGGTAAAATAATTAGCAAAATCTATGACAAGAGAGATGATTTTAATTTTGACATTGTTAATTATCCCCACGTGGATGGGGATGTTCCCCGAGCAACTTCTTATGGGGTATATGTGTCTCAACTTATTCGTTTTTCTAGAGCTTGTACTCGAGTTGAGGACTTTAATATTCGTAATCTTTGTATAACTAAAAAGTTACTCAATCAGGGTTACCGTTACCATAAACTTCGTAAAACCTTTGCAAAATTTTATTATCGTAACCCTGATCTTTTTTCCAAATATAAAAGTAATTTAAGGACTCTTCTGCGACAAGGACTATCACAACCTGACTTCTATGGTGATGTGGTTTATAAACTTCGTAAGATTCTAGGTCATGATCACTTTCATACTATCTTTGTTAAACTTGTTAAACAGTTTATCAAAAGAGGTTATGACACTATCATTTTGCAACGTACTGCATGCTTGGTGGTGGACCCTTTTACAGTTTGCCACTATGCTTTCCTCTTTAATTGTACGATGACCAGACAGACTGTGGACCCTATGATGACGCCTACCTAAAGCCCATTGGGACGGTGGCGTTTGATGTTTGTCCATGATCTTTCTTGTCGTGCCCTTAATGGTTTATTCTCTTACTGCTCTGGCTTCTGCAAAGTCACTGAGAACCTTCATTGTGGCTTTCTAGGCTATTGTTTTTCTTGTATTATATTTACACGAGCATATTTGTGTTTTACTTATATTGCCTATTGATGCTGCCTTGTTGGTTAGAGATTAGATCATGGCGGGGATTTCTTTATTTACACTGTCCTGTTTTAATGGGATGACAGTAGGGTAAGTGCACCGTAGAATCGGTTTAAACCCCCAGTGGCCTACTTTGCCACTGACCGTTCCAAGGCGGTAGCCCTATTGTCAACCCTTTTTGTGTTTGTGATGTCTTTGCTTTTATTATTGCTTTCGCCTTCTTGTTTGTCTGTTTGCGTGTTTGTTTCTGTGTTTTGTGGTTTACTGTCCTCCTTGAATGCTACTTTCCCTCTCCGATCTTTTTATATTTCTTTTGCAGTTAAGAAAGCAGTTCAACCTGCAGTTAAGAAAGCAGTTAAACCTGCAGTTAAAAAAGCAGTTAAACATGCAGTTAAAAAAGCAGTTGAACCTGCGGTTAAAAAGGCAGTTAAACCTGCGGTTAAGAAAGCAGTTAAACCTGCAGTTAAGAAAGAGTTAAACCTGCAGTTAAAAAAGCAGTTGAACCTGCGGTTAAAATAGCAGTTAAACCTGCAGTTAAGAAAGCAGTTAAGCCTGCAGTTAAGAAAGCAGGTAAACCAGCAGTAAAGCAAGCAGTTAAACCCGCAGTTAAGAAAGCAGTTAAACCAGCAGTTAAACTAGCGGCTCAGAAAAAAAACGAAAACTATATAATACTTGATTTAAGTTATCTTAACTTGGTTTAACTTATATCAACTTATCTTAACTTAATTTATCTTATTTTAATCTAACTTATATTATACATGTCTTTGTTAAAATGGAAAGAATTATCAGATAAAAAGCAAAAAACGAGTGAGCTTGTTAAAGAATACGAAAATAAAGTTACTCAAAAAATACTAGAAAAAATAGCTAGTCGTGATTTGTACAAAGAAATATTTAAACCTGTAACTAGTGAAATAAAAAGTCATTCAGAACAGCTAACCGAGCTGTTAGCTTCTCTTCCGAAAATAATTCAGCAATTAGCCGCTCTTCCAGTTATTTGATACAGCAGAGCCAGTAATACTTACTGCAAATCTAGATGCTTGAATTAATATAGATGTGCTACAGAAATATAACATACCATTACCATCAAAACTAATTACGGGTGATAGAAGTGAAACAGTTGCAGATGCTTTTAAAAAAATCACGAGTATCGGAAGTTCTAAAGCTGCTCTAACCAAACAGATAAATAAAGCAACAAATACCGAACAGAAGGAAAACCTTGAACAGCGCAGAGAGGCTTTGCAAAGAGAGACTGACGGATTACAGCATTACAGAGACATACTTAGACGTATGGAACAGCATGGTCCTGTTTTTTCAGGGTAAGGATTACAACAAAATAAAAATTCCTACAAAGTCGGCAAAGAATGGTCACTATGGAATGTTACAAATTGATTTACCTAAGCTTGTTCGGTCATCACAAACGTATTGCCAAACAAGGAGAAGCAATTGTGCTAGACCTAAAAGTAGATGATGATTTTATAGACTTTATAACAAAGCGTTACAATAATAGAAACTTATTCACAGCTGTCTCATTGTCACAAAATGTCACGGGTAGAGCGTATTGGTCGTTCATAGCTCTTGTAAGTTATCGGTTACACCCAAAATCTATTGTTCGAGTTGAAACAATTTCACAATATTCATGATCTATTCATGTAACACGTAAAAGCGTGCACATTTTAAGTGGCCGCCAGAGAGGCCGTGTCATAAGTTTAGTTTTGTGCTAATGCATGTAAACGTATAGGTATATTTTCCTTAAACGGCAAAATTGTATAAGGGGCCTCTCGTGTAGATTCAATACTGTAGATTTAGCCACGTTTGTCACGGACTGAACGGGGGAAATAATGATTTGGGCGTAATGTTTGCTATAAAACCCATTGTCTTCTAGCTCTCGCCGGGATCATCGATAGTACTTTGTTGGAACAGAGATTGGACGGCAAATTTCACAGGCAACATGTGGTTAGTAGTTTTATTAAACTTTTATCGTACATTTGTATTCAGTGGGCGGCGCCATCTTGTTTGGCGGTTACGACATCCGGTTAGCATTGATGTTTCTCAAACATAACTTTAGACTAGCATATGATTTTGAAGTTGCTTTATTAGATGTAATTATTGTAATTGATCATTAATTGTAAAACAATATTAATTTGATAACAGTGGATAATAGGTGCATTAGTTAACGGTGGCGTATAACTCAGTGATTGTAATACACGATTGTTAACATTAGTTAACAATGAGATGAGTGACAAGAATAAATGCGTGCATGCATAACTCAGTGAGTGTAATATATGAGTAATTTGATCATGTTTATATTACATGTATTAGGGGCATTGATTAACAGCGACGTACATAGCGTATACATGGCGTTGTAGAATATGTATACATTGCTACTCATTATTCGTACATCTATTGAATGAATAATGATTTGTTTGGGTAATGATAATTATGCAAGATTGGTATGTTTGTCAACCGACATCTAAAACGTATGTATAATTACAGCCTAAGCCATCCAGGATATAAACCATCCAGGATATAAGCCATCCAGGGTTGGAGTAAGCCATCTAGGTTTGGATATCCAGGAGTGGAGCTAAGCTTCCACGAATAACGTTTACAAGCGGTGGAGACGGTCCCCGTACCTGCGCAGCCAGGTTTTACTAACGACAACCCCCGGGACACAAGGTGGGCCCGTTACCAATCCTCACTGGAGGAATATTACTCACAATCTCAGTGGAGGTTAACTATCATTGCATCGCGTCATCAACCCTTACAGAAGGCATTTGATGACAATCATCCATTGAATTCGCGCATCATCATCTTCATGAGCTCTCGCGCATCACAGTTATCGCGCTAGATCAACATTGTTATAGCTTTAACAACACTTTAGTGTCTTAGACATTCAGTATTTATAACAATACTAAGAACGTCTTAAACGTTCAGGAGAACATTCTTTTCATAGTTCATTTGTGTATTCGCTTGTTTTTTTTAGATAATTGTATATATATTAAACATATTTTAAAAGTTGCATTAAACTCATGTAAATGCATTCACCGTCATTGATGCTTTCCTGAGTTAGCCCAACCACTAAGGTCATCCTGTGACAACTGGTGTCAGAAGTGGGATTTTGGGCGACTACGGAGGGAAAGAATCATGAAGTGATCTTTACTATGATATACTATATCTCTACTTATTATTTTAGAATTGTGTACCACCCTCTGATCCATCAAGGCGACTCTCGACGATCACGGCCACAGCTTGGAAGACAAGTCAAGACACGACAAGGGTAGGGTGATTCCAAACTGTTGTTTTGTCCGTTCTTTCCTTGGCGCGAGGTCGCAGTGGTCTACACGAGTGGGTCTGAGGCACTTTTGCTCAATAATTTGGGTGTTAGTTTTTACCTCCCTTGATATACACATAGTATCCAATTAGGTTGGCGAACAAGACGTTCTACTCATGTTGTGACACTCGAGTATACTTATATTAATGGGAGAAGTAAATATACATGTACATGTTATATATATTTCGATGATTGTTTAAGATTTATGTCCAATATCAAATTAAGATATTTTATGTAGTGTATATGTTTTGTGGAAGCTAGATACTATCTATACATAACCGTTAGTAGTTAGCGCTAGTACAAATGTTTATGTAACTTGTCCTATGATGATGCCCAGGTATTTACTGAGGACACAGTGACTTACCATTAGTAGTTAAGTGAGGAGAATTATTAGTGACGTGTGTATTGTAATTATTGTAGTTAGTAGTCCACAATGTCCATAGACATGACGTCCATAAAGGATCTTACGGAAATGGGTAAGGAGTTAGGGTATGCTGGAGAGGAGCTTAGAACCTTTGTTAAAGACGAACAGGCTAGGGAAAGGGAATTCAGACTTAAGGAAAGAGAATTAGCAAAGCAGGAAAGAGATGAAGAAAGTAGAATAGCTAAAGAGAAGCTAGAATTTGAGAAAGATAGGTTAGAAGTAGAAAGTAGATTAGCTAAAGAGAAGCTAGAAACTGAGAAAGATAGGTTAGAATTCGAAAGTAGGTTAGCTAAAGAGAAGCGAGATGAAGAAAGTAGACTAGCCACAGAGAAGGTAGAATTAGAAAGTAGACTAGCCACAGAGAAGCTAGAATTAGAAGCTAGGTTAGCTAAAGAGAAGCGAGATGATGAAAGTAGATTAGTAAGGGAAAAGAAAGAGGCGGATAAAGAGCAGATAGAATTAGCACGGCAGTTAGAACATGAGAGGTTCGAAACAGATGGTAGACTAGCGAAGGCTAAGACAACGATGGAGAGGGAGAAATCCGAGTTTGAGCATAAGTTAGCTTTAGAGTTGGAAGCAGCTAAGACACATAGTAAGGAAAGTAAACTGAAGGGAAAGATAGTTATTCTGGGAAGTTAAAAGGTTCGAAGTTACCATACTTTGATGCTGACAAAGATAACATGGACAGTTACTTGTTACGGTTCGAGCGTTATGCTGAGTTACAGGAATGGACCAAAGATAAGTGGGCAGTTCATTTAAGTGCGTTATTGAGAGGCAAGGCCTTAGATGTATTTTCTAGATTACCTAGTTTAGATGCTCTTGACTATGACAAGTTAAAGGATGCTCTTTTAAAGAGATTTGAGTTAACTGAAGAAGGTTTTAGAAAGCGGTTTAGAGCTTGTCTGCCTGAGAAAGGCGAGTCATTTATTCAGTTTGTTAGTAGGTCTAGAAATTACTTAGATAGGTGGTTAGAGTTAGGGAAGGTAGCGCAGACTTATCAGGGCCTCATAGATTTCTTGTTGCGGGACCAGCTATTCAATGTTTGTAGTAGAGATCTGTTCTTATTTCTGAAAGAAAGAAAATTAGCTAGTGTAGGAGAAATGGCAACACAAGCAGATCAGTTTGCCGAGGCTAGAGGTGGAGCTCATAATGTAGTGTCGAAAGACAGAACTTTTAGAGATAGGCAAGGGGACGATCATAAACAGAAAGGCCAGAGTGGAAACTATAGAGGTGGAGGTTGTTCGATGGGTGCTAGAGGAGGTAGCAATAGTGGTAATATAGGTAGACCTTTTATTCGTTGTCGTCACTGTAATGGGAATCATGCTTCACATGAGTGTAGGAAAGCGGTGAAAGTGTCCGCTGTCGTCGACAACTTTAGTGACAATAGTAGAGTGGACAACAATGTAGGGAGTCAGAACCAAGGTTTTAACAACCCATGGAATTTCGGTAGAGGTAGAGGTGGTCAAAACCGAGGTAGAGGTAGAGGCAGAGGTAGTAATAGTCCGGTTATTAAAACCGAGAGTAGTAGCTGTTGTGTTAAATCGGATGGTGTAATGGCGAAGATCGGAACATGTCTTTTTCCGTATGCAAATCTTCCAACGGCAGATGGTAGAGTGAATGGCACGGACGTAATTGTAATGAGGGATACAGGTTGTACAGGTGTGGTAGTTAGGCGTAGTTTAGTTACGGAAGACCAGTTGGTAGGTAAACAGTCACCGTGTATGTTGTTAAATAAGTCGGTAGAGCACGTGCCAATAGCGAAAATAGATGTAGATACACCTTTCTTTAAAGGGACTACAGAGGCACTATGTATGGATGACCCGATGTATGATTTAACGATAGGGAACATAGATGGTTCAGCACTTCCGGTAATGTCCGATTTTAAAAGTAGCATAAGTAATACCGTAGAGACTAGAGCGCAGGTTCAGAAGCAAGCTCAGGCTTATAGAAAATTAAAGGTTCCTGCAGCCGTAGGTGACATATCTAAAGCGGAGTTTATAGAAGCACAAACTCAAGACGAGTCATTAGGTCCTTGTAAGATGAAGGCCAATGATGGTGTAGTGAAGAAGTGTAAAGGGTCCGGTAGTTGTAAGTTTGTACATAAGAATAGGTTATTGTACAGAGAATTTGAAGATAGTGGTAGTAGACAGTTTCACCAATTAGTGGTACCTACCCAGTATAGAACGACAGTGCTTAAGGTAGCTCATGAGTCGATTATGGGAGGTCATTTAGGCGTAAAGAAAACGTCAGATAGAGTATTGGCAGAATTTTATTGGCCAGGCGTTAGTGGAGATGTAACTAGGTATTGTAGGTCCTGCGATGTATGCCAAAGGACAGTACCAAAAGGTCGAGTGACCAAAGTACATTTAGGTCAGATGCCACTGATAGATACACCATTTAAGCGGGTAGCCGTAGACATAGTTGGACCAATTTTTCCAGTGTCGGATAGGAAAAATAGGTACATTTTAACCATGGTAGACTATGCAACTAGGTATCCGGAGGCAGTAGCATTGCCCTCAATTGAAACTGAGAGAGTAGCTGAGGCATTAGTTGATATGTTCAGTAGGCTAGGTGTACCAGAGGAAATGCTGACTGATTGTGGGTCACAGTTTACGTCAGAACTTATGGCTGAAGTAAGCAGGTTATTGTCTTTGCGTCAAATCATGACAACACCATATCACCCTATGTGTAACGGGTTAGTCGAACGATTTAACGGGACGTTAAAGCAAATGTTACGGCGTATGTGTACCGAGAGACCCAAAGATTGGGACAAGTATCTCAATGCTTTATTGTTTGCATTTAGAGAGGTTCCACAAGTGAGTTTAGGATTTTCTCCGTTTGAGTTATTGTACGGTAGGTCAGTTAGAGGTCCCATGAGGATTCTTAGAGAGATGTGGGCAGGTGAAGTAGATAGTGATGAGGTTAAGACTACATATCAGTATGTTTTAGATCTGAAGGAGAAACTAGAGGAGACTTGTAAGATAGCTCAAAGTCAGTTAGTTAAGGCAAGTACCAAGTATAAACGGTACTATGACCAGAAAGCTAGAGCTAGGAAGTTTAAGATAGATGACCAGGTGTTACTGCTACTCCCGACCGACAATAACAAGTTGTTATTACAATGGAAAGGTCCGTTTTACGTTAGAGGGATTAACGGAAAGTTAAAGACCTTTCATGCGAATATGCTGGAAGAGTATATCAGTAGAACCGATAATGGGCAACAAGGGGTGTTAACCGTAGTTAATGGTGCAATTATTGAGGATAGTGAGGAAGACAGTAGTGAGGACACTAGTCCCATGTATTTTCCCACTAGTGTAGGTAGAGAGAGAGCAGCCGATGTAGACATATCGGGCATGCTTAGTGTAGAGCAGCAACGAGAGATGGGTAGTTTACTCTCGGAGTTCAGTGATGTCTTGTCCGAAAACCCGGGGCAGACAGATGGAGTGCAACATGATATTGTACTCACAGGGGAACCAATTAGAATTAAGGGGTATCCCATTCCATTTCACTCCCGATCAATTATTGATGAGGAGGTGAAAGACATGTTGAAATTGGGTGTCATCGAACCTTCAAACGCCCCATTTTCATCCCCAGTCGTACTTATTAAGAAGAAAGATGGGTCAGTTCGATTCTGCATCGATTTTAGGCAGCTCAATAAACGTACCATCTTTGATGCAGAGCCAATGCCTAATATTGAGGAGGTATTCTCTAAACTTGCGGGATATTCGTATTTCTCCAAGTTAGACCTCAGTAAAGGTTATTGGCAAGTCCCACTTTCAGACCGAGCTAAAGAGATGACCTCCTTCGAAACTTCGCAAGGAATT
Organism: Cyrtodaria siliqua; assembly: GCA_037043455.1. Taxonomy (NCBI): domain Eukaryota; kingdom Metazoa; phylum Mollusca; class Bivalvia; order Adapedonta; family Hiatellidae; genus Cyrtodaria; species Cyrtodaria siliqua. The sequence goes on from JAWPHD010002979.1 coordinate 207,123, forward strand.
TTTAAGTTCAAGGTCATGCACTTGGGCTCGTAAACGCCCCAGCAACATTCTGTAGGTTAATGAGGAAAGTCCTGAAGGATTTGTCCAACACAGACAGTTTTGTAGATGACATCCTGGTGTTTACAACAACATTTGAAGACCATATTAAGGCTCTACGTAATCTGTTGGAACGGCTACGCCGTTTTAAACTGACTGCAAAACCTAGCAAGTGTCACATAGGTTACGCAGATATAGAGTGTCTGGGTCATGTTGTCGGGAGGGACCAGAAATTGAAACCCAACCCCGACAAGTTTAAGGCAATTCAGGAAGCACCAAGACCCGAGACAAAGAAACAAGTTAGGTCATTTTTAGGGTTGGCGGGTTTTTACAGGAAGTTTATTCCAAACTTTTCGGCTATAGCTGCACCTTTGTCAGACTTGACAAAGAAAGGTCAACCCAATAGGATAACTTGGGGGGAAAGCCAGGAGCGAGCTTTTGTCTCTTTAAAGGGGAGTCTGGTCAAAACCCCAATACTAAAATTACCTGAACTTGACCAGGAGTTTATCCTCAGAACGGATGCCTCCGATATCGGGGTGGGTGCAGTCCTACTGCAAGAGCAAGATGGGTGTAGTCTCCCCGTGGCTTACGCAAGTCGGAAACTATTACCCCGGGAATGTAACTACTCTGTTATCGAAAGGGAGTGTCTTGCAGTAGTGTGGGGTGTCAGTAAATTCCACCGATATGTTTTTGGTAAGGAATTTGTCTTGGAGACTGACCACCAACCGTTAGCTTATATGAATAAAGCTAAGGTAGCTAACAGTAGGTTAATGAGGTGGGCACTGACTCTGCAGCCTTACCGGATGAAAATTAAAGCGATCCGAGGAAAGGACAATATTGGGGCAGACTATTTAAGTCGCCGCACATAATGACCGGTTTAATACAATAGTGTATTGCAGTGTATTGTACAATAGTAGTATATGTTACGACAGGGTAGTGTACAATTGTAGAATAGTGTTGAAATTGTAATTACATATTATAGTTAGGTTATAACTGCAGTGGATGTTTTCCGGAAGACGGTCGTTGTACTGGCTGAAGGTTGCATCCTTCAGTAGTAATAGTTAACATACTCAAGCGATTGAGCGATCAGCTTGTACGTTGTGTCGCTCATTTGCTCAGAAGAATTAATAGTTTCTTAACGTGTAAATATTAATTATCATTTTGTTGAATTTTAAAAGTGTAGCACTTTCTTTAAGTGGGGAGATGTTGTCACAAAATGTCACGGGTAGAGCGTATTGGTCGTTCATAGCTCTTGTAAGTTATCGGTTACACCCAAAATCTATTGTTCGAGTTGAAACAATTTCACAATATTCATGATCTATTCATGTAACACGTAAAAGCGTGCACATTTTAAGTGGCCGCCAGAGAGGCCGTGTCATAAGTTTAGTTTTGTGCTAATGCATATAAACGTATAGGTATATTTTCCTTAAACGGCAAAATTGTATAAGGGGCCTCTCATGTAGATTCAATACTGTAGATTTAGCCACGTTTGTCACGGACTGAACGGGGGAAATAATGATTTGGGCGTAATGTTTGCTATAAAACCCATTGTCTTCTAGCTCTCGCCGGGATCATCGATAGTACTTTGTTGGAACAGAGATTGGACGGCAAATTTCACAGGCAACATGTGGTTAGTAGTTTTATTAAACTTTTATCGTACATTTGTATTCAGTGGGCGGCGCCATCTTGTTTGGCGGTTACGACATCCGGTTAGCATTGATGTTTCTCAAACATAACTTTAGACTAGCATATGATTTTGAAGTTGCTTTATTAGATGTAATTATTGTAATTGATCATTAATTGTAAAACAATATTAATTTGATAACAGTGGATAATAGGTGCATTAGTTAACGGTGGCGTATAACTCAGTGATTGTAATACACGATTGTTAACATTAGTTAACAATGAGATGAGTGACAAGAATAAATGCGTGCATGCATAACTCAGTGAGTGTAATATATGAGTAATTTGATCATGTTTATATTACATGTATTAGGGGCATTGATTAACAGCGACGTACATAGCGTATACATGGCGTTGTAGAATATGTATACATTGCTACTCATTATTCGTACATCTATTGAATGAATAATGATTTGTTTGGGTAATGATAATTATGCAAGATTGGTATGTTTGTCAACCGACATCTAAAACGTATGTATAATTACAGCCTAAGCCATCCAGGATATAAACCATCCAGGATATAAGCCATCCAGGGTTGGAGTAAGCCATCTAGGTTTGGATATCCAGGAGTGGAGCTAAGCTTCCACGAATAACGTTTACAAGCGGTGGAGACGGCCCCCGTACCTGCGCAGCCAGGTTTTACTAACGACAACCCCCGGGACACAAGGTGGGCCCGTTACCAATCCTCACTGGAGGAATATTACTCACAATCTCAGTGGAGGTTAACTATCATTGCATCGCGTCATCAACCCTTACAGAAGGCATTTGATGACAATCATCCATTGAATTCGCGCATCATCATCTTCATGAGCTCTCGCGCATCACAGTTATCGCGCTAGATCAACATTGTTATAGCTTTAACAACACTTTAGTGTCTTAGACATTCAGTATTTATAACAATACTAAGAACGTCTTAAACGTTCAGGAGAACATTCTTTTCATAGTTCATTTGTGTATTGGCTTGTTTTTTTTAGATAATTGTATATATATTAAACATATTTTAAAAGTTGCATTAAACTCATGTAAATGCATTCACCGTCATTGATTCTTTCCTGAGTTAGCCAAACCACTAAGGTCATCCTGTGACACTCATAATGCTTTTACGGAACTAACATAATTATCTGATTTAAAATTCATAAAGGTTCTTCAAAGTTCAAAAAGATTTTAGGAGGTTGTGCTGATGTTGAATATTACAATAGTCCTGATGATTTGGTTAATGATCCGGAGTTAGGTTGTGGAAGCATCGAATCAGAAAATAATTGTCCACAGCTAATAAATAAAGGTATTAGTATAATTGATGAATTATCAAAAATAGGAAAAATGTCACATGAAGAACACGACCAACTTTTTTTTCATTATTTTAATTAAATTATTGTTTAACTGTAATTATACATGAAAACCAATAGTCTAGTAATTATAGGTTATAAGGTCAAACAAATTCTAACAGAAAGTATTTTAGGATTGCTAGAATCACTGACATGTAATGAGTTTCATAAAAAAAACTCCTCAAGATAAAGATGGTTGGAAATGCTAAATTTTGGCGTAAAAGTTGCGATTTTAAGAGAAAATCTCCGGAAACTGGAATAATTTTATAAAAAATCATTGGAGCAAATTAAAATTTTCTAACAGTGCGGAAATGCTCTTCCAAATACATCTCCATGTAAATCACAGTTTTATAGATGGATATTGTGTTAATAATATGAGATTTTGGGGCAAAACTTGGAAAAAATGAATAAAATCGTTGATTTCTGTAATACATTTGGTGTTGCTAGGCTACAAATTAAAAAAATACTAAATGAGTTGTAAAAACTTAGTTTCTTAGTGTATTGCACAGTGAAAGGTACAGAGATGCGCTAAAAAAACGTCCTTTAGCATACGACAATATAAATTACTTTATTTTTGGGTCAAAATATGTGTTTTTCATAAATAATCGCTGAAAAGAGGAATCATTTTGTAATAAGATGTTTGAACATAAACCTATCTAATGGAAGTGATAAAATGGTGCACAGTTATATATACAAATATTTCATTGTATCGTAAGTTAAATTTAAAGTTCACATTGAGAGTTTTTGCGGCAAAATGTTGAAAAAATCAAAAAATCGTTGATTTCTGTAATACAGTCGTAGTACAGGCCTTTAAGCTAAAGAAGTAGGGAAATGAATTATAAAATGATAATCTATAATGGTTCTCCAAAGAGCAAGATGCAAGGATGTGCCTCAAAAAAGTCATTAGGCGTATACTGTTGAAAAATGCATTATTTTCGGGTGGCAAAAAATGTTGTAAACAGGAATCATTGTTAAGATGTATTTTGAATATACATAATCTACTTAAGTGATCGTATCCTATACATTCATATATCAAAATGTTTTATAGTATGAGCAATTTAGTTAGATGCTCAATTTTAAGGTCTGTAGTAAACAAAAGGTCCGTTGAATAAATGTCTAGTTACAATGGTTACGACCCTGGATCATGTTTACATTATTTGGAAATTTTATATATAAAATAATGAAGGAAAAACATGATGGAATTACATACATATGGTGGAAATATTGTTCAAGCAATCGTTACAAAAGGGTTTATAATCCTTTAAATAGCATATATGTAACTTATATTAAAAGGTGTGATAATTTAATGAAGAAGTTCACCGGAAACTGTATGATAAGTTTTAAAAACACGTTCAAAGTAACTGTATGAAATTCAATTTTGAGTATTGTGAAATTTTGCGCAATACTCATGTCGAAGTTGTAGGAGCTTTTGTTCACATCACCTAATATTATTGCTTGTTTATCATGTTTATGTAAGAAAAGAGTGATCAAATAACTAAACATTTAATTTAAATGAATCTCAATTTCTATAGAATTCATAGAGCTTACATTTTGGCACTGCATACATGAGATTCCATGCTTTCTACAAAAACCTGTTACACATTCAATGCTATAGATGTACACTCTGATTACATTGTTTTGGTTGTTCATAATGTATATAACCTTTCATTAGCATGCAATGCCCACACTTCCGAGAAGAAATTATTTGTTGAAAACACCAAGGTATATATGTTATTTAAAAGTTGATGATTGTGATGGAAGACTAGTGTGTTACTAGTGGGATAATCCATAGATTTAGCTGACTATCCGACATCCCTTGTACGAACATGTTTGGTACAAACCTTGCACAACTGGTGGTGTCAGCTGTAGCACTAATATTACTACACTTGTAAAACATGCATATCCATCATTATTATTATTTTTCCATAATAACTTTGTACGTCAATATAAACTTTGTGTTTTGGACTAAACCCCTCGCACTCTAGAAAAGGCTATATATATGTATGTACATATGTATACAAGCTTGGTTACAAACAAGAGGCCTCGCTAACCCATTGGATATTGCCATGGCTTTGGAGTCACATGCCTCTGCCCCAATTGGTTCGCTCCCGAGGCATGCATGATGAGAAACTTCATCCTACATTTCATATACTCTGCCCCGCATGGGTTCGCTCCTTTGAGGAGGCATGTCTGATGGGAACCTTCACCCTTAATGGCATCCGCATCTGAAATTGCATTCCCAATATAACCTAATATGAGTGTTAACCCCATTTCATTCAGGGTTACAATACAAATAGCATCTGTGACGTGCAAATAATTACTGTTCTACTCAATTGAAAATGTTATGTTTTACGCATAACATAACAGTTCATAGCATCACAGGGGTTATGACATTTAATTATTCCAACATGCATCCTTTTATCCATTACAAAAAAGTAAAAATATATTTTACTCTAGACACATGGAAATCTTCTAGTCCACTATCCCTATCAATTACAAAAATTATCAATGTTTGAGTATACTTGTTTTCAACATGTCCGTAATGTGAATATCTAATTCAATCTGGAAATAATGAAACTGGGCGAGTACATATGTAATGCAACATTTCATAACTCCCAAAATATTGTTTATACTGCTCAAAGGATTTTTGAAAATCGGTTCATGCATATTTTGCATGTTTTTCACCCAAATCATAAAGCCTCGTATGTGTGTGGACTTATTTCTGACACAGTAGTGCACATGCACAACACTTATAATGCGCCAAAATAATACAAGAGAATGATCTTTCTACACTTTTTTAGTTTATAACCATTAAGTCATTTGTGTATGAAAAGGTTGATTCTATGCAATTGTTAAGCAAGTCGTCAAAAAAAATCACGGTTTGAGCATTCTTCTTAATTTCAAATACAGTGAAAAACTTTGATATAATAATGTACATTGAATAGTGAAACATTTTGTGACATCACTTATTTTTTGTTTGAGCTCAAACGATTTTAAAACGATTCTGGTTTTCAGCGAATGTTGATGAAAATTGCATTGTTTCGCAAATAAAAGGCATTTTCATTCATCATACTCTTGGATACTGACCCATCCATCGTTGCTCATTGCTTTGTGGGAAAACGTTAGAAATGATCTCTTAGCATTCGCAACAGCTCGATAAATTCCATAGAATCATATTTCGAATTTATGTAGAAGGAATCCATACTGGCTATGTCATACAAATATGGCGGCGCCCTAGACCCCAGCAGATTCCCTACAAAAGCCATTAAATGTCAAAGCCAAAATTATTATCAGTTTTACAATGTCATTTGGCCGATAGATCTATATTTACATGGAATCGCTGATATAACCTTCATCTTTATTGTAGTAATACACATGCAATGCATATCTTACATTTTACACGTATGGCTAACGGCCATACTGTTAAGAATACAGCAACAGTGAACTATTTTCTGTCCCGTTGACTTCCGGATAACAAAATGTTAAGGTTTTCATCGAAACACATAGGATTGATTCCAAATGTAGACCGAGTATTTTTTTACAAATGTCTCTTTTAGTTCATACATACTTCATTATTAAAGCCCAGTAATTTGATTGAAACACAAAAACATTGGTGTTTTTTCTCCATTTATGTTCCACGTTTTGACCTTGACCTCGCAATTTGAGCATCTTATTCACTTCTAAGTTCTGATATTATCAAACATATGTAATGTACGTTTTATACACCATTTTTTCACTTCAATTATATTTGTTGAAATACTTATTTTTGATTATTTTTCAGTGATTTTTGATGAAGGACAATTGTTTTAATCTAATTAGCGTCTTATCGATCTCTGATTTCTTGTTTCACATGAAGATGGGTTTGAAAGAATTTGAGAGGTTATGATTCTCACTTCATAATGCAATACATCGGAAAGTTTAAACAAACAACAAAGGTCATACCAAATAACATGGAAAAGTAGTTGGGTTTCATGTTAGGAAAAGGGTTAGTGTTTATTGACAGTTTCCAGTTTATGTCTCAAGCATTAGACAATTTAGAAAATTTAGTAAAAAACATCCCCTCGTTTCAATACACATCGCTAGAATACTTTGACGACAAGCTAGAATTAATAAAAAGAAAAGGTGTATATCCTTATGATTACATGAACAGTTTTAAACGTTTTAAGGAAACTAAATTACCTGGCAAAGATAGCTTGTATTCTCAAGTAAATGATGAGCACATTTCAGATGCAGATTATGAACACACTAAACAAATATGGAAAACATTCAAGATAAAGATATGGGAGAATATCGTGATCTGTATCTCAAGACTGATGTGCTGCTGCTTGCAGATGTTTTTGAAAACTTTAGAAAAATGTGCATTGAGTATTACAAATTAGATCCTTGTCATTACTTCAGTAGTCCTGGTTTAGCATGGGATGCATGCCTTAAGATGACTGGTATCCAACCTGATTTAATAACTGATATTGACAAATATTTGTTTGTGGAAAAAAGATTAAGAGGTGGTACGAGTTATATCGCAAACAGATATTCACAGGCTAACAAGAAATATATGAAAAACTACGACAAGAAAAAAGCAAGCAAGTACATAATATATCTTGATGCTAATAACTTGTATGGGTGGGCTATAGGCCAACCGTTACCTACTGGCAACTTCAAGTGGGTTGATAAGTTTGAAAAGGAAAATCAAATTACATTGTTGAGTGCGATATTAAGTATCCTGAGAAACTGCATGACTCGCATAATGAGTATCCTCTCGTCCCGGAAAGTTTAAACATAAAAAGATGAGTGGTTGTCAGACTTTTGTAAAAATTTAAAATAAAAGTTTAAATTGGGACATTGCAATGTTAATAAACTTGTTACGACGCTAAAAATAAAGAAAAGTATGTCGTGCATTTTAGAAACTTAGAATTGTATGTAAAGCTTGGATTGAAGGTAACACAAATACACCGAATATTACAGTTTGACGAATCAGAGTGGTTAAAGATAAACATAGACTTTAATACTGCTAAGAGAACAACTGGTAAAAATGCTTGTGAAAAGGATTTCTTTAAACTGATGAACAATTCAGTTTTTGGTAAAACTATGGAAAATTTGAGAAAAATAATTAATGTTAAATTAACTCACGACACGAGGAGGTCCTTTTAAAATATGCAGCAAGACCTTCATTTATTTCTTGTAAAATGTTTAATGAAAATTTATTTGCCATATACAGAATAAAAGAACAATTAGTTTTAAATCGTCCTTTTATGTTGGTATGTGTATTTTAGACTTGTCAAAATATTTGATGTATGATTTCCATTACAACTACATTAAAAATAAATATGATAAAAAAGCTAAATTATTATTTACTGATACCGATACCTTGTGTTATGAAATAAAAACAAAAGATGTGTATGCAAACTTTTACAAGGATAAAGAACTTTTTGATAATTGCGATTATGATCCAAAAAGTAAGTTTCATTTTAATGATAATAAAAAAGTTATCGGCAAGATGAAATATGAAACTTGCGGAATACCCATTGTTGAATTTGTCGGACTACGAAGTAAACTATATGCATATATGTTAGATAATGAGACTGGTACAAAGAAATGTAAGGGTGTTAAAAAGTGTGTTGTTAAAAATCAGATAGCACATGATGATTACAAAGAGATTTTGTTTACGGCAACAGAAGCTCACCATGAGATGAAAGTTATTAGATCACAAAAGCATAACATAAGCAGCTATGCAATAAATAAAAAAAGTGTATCAGCTTATGATGACAAACGGTACATACTAGATAATGGACAAGATACATTAACATACAAGTAAAATACTCCATGGTAAACTATGGTAGCGATGATGAAGACTACTGTCCGGTTCCGTCTGACTTTGCTTAAGCAATTGTAAATGTTTTAGTTATTTACAAAGTTAATACATAGATTAAGTTAAGTTCTTCCCAAGCGAAGGGTAAACAAGCAGTTTGCATAGCTGTGAGGGGTCTGGTAGCAAGCATTCCATCGCCATTTGGCGTTTTCATCTTTGTGTTAAGGGCAACTAGAGACAACTGATAACGGCTGATTGTTTGTCGCGAGGTAGGAAAACTCCGCTTATATCCTCACTATCTATACTACTGTTGGCAAATTGAAAAAAGCCATGTCGGATAAAAAAAAACAACAGCAGAGTTATGGCCCTCGAAAAAAATAAAAAATAAAAATGCTAAGCATTGATTCCATTATACGCCAGCTCCTTCGTTTTTAAACCGATCTTTACTAAACGTGTTCAATTGTTAAATTCAAGTACATCTCGGATAAGTAAAACAGCCATGTCTGACTCGACTTACACCTGATGACAAACCATAACCGATCCCGCGCCCTCCTACCCCCATCCACCACCTACACACATACAACCCCCACAACGCACCCCCTCCTCTACATAGTAATAGAAGAAAGCGTGGACAAACCAAAAAACAACATGTTGGACTATGCTAAACGTTGCCAAACTTGTTCCGATATAAATTCATATAAAATCAAAACCAGTGTCTTTTAATATTTCATTTGAAAACACTTGTTCAGAATGTTAATTAAAAAAAACACCTTAAAACAGCTTGAACACCAACCATATCTGACAACCACCACATCCTACCACACCCTACCCCACCCTCTTCACTGCATTTCCATCGAAATTGTGCGAATAAGATTATCAATGATATAAAAAAAACATTTAACAACTTACGGACACCATAGAGCCTTAAACCAGTAGAGTTATACAGGTCCTCTTTGGCCTCTTGTTATTATTATTATTATAATATATTATTAGTATTAGTATTTTATTATTTTTACAATTAACATTTTTTTTTAAATTATTATTATCATCATCATCAGCAGAAGCAGCAGCAGCAGCAGCAGCAGCAGCAGCAGCAGCAGCATTATCATTATTATTATTATTTATTTTTTTATTATTATTATTAGTAGTAGTAGTAGTAGTATTAATATATCTCCCCCCACAATGGAGGAGACATATTGTTTTTAGCTTGTCTGTCTGTCTGTCTGTCTGTCTGTCTGTCTGTCTGTCTGTCTGTCTGTCTGTCTGTCTGTCTGTCTGTCTGTCTGTCTGTCTGTCTGTCTGTCTGTCTGTCTGTCTGTCTGTCTGTCTGTATGTCTGTCTGTCTGTCTGTCCTTCACAAGTCGTGTCCTTTCCATATCTCTTCAACCGCTTGAGGGATTTTGAAATAACTTGAGGGGTTTTAAAATAACTTGGCACAAATGTTCACCATATCGAGACAACGTGCAGAGCGCAACGTCCAGCCACGTCCGTTCAATGTCAAAGTCACACTTAGAGGTCGAATGTCATATGCACTAAAGTTCGTGTCCTCTCCATATATCGTGAACCGCTTGGGGGATTGCATTTTGAAATAACTTGGCACAAGTGTTAACCATATAGAGACGACCTGCAGAGCGCAACTTCCAGCCACTTCCGTTCAATGTCAAAATCACACTTAGAGGTCGAATGACATACACTATATTTCGTGTCCTCTCCCTATCTCTTGAACCGCTTGAGGGATTTTGAAATAACTTGGCACATCTAGGCGACGTGCAGAGCGTAACTTCCAGCCACGTCCGTTGAAGGTCAAGGTCACACTTAGAGGTCGAATGTCATATGCACTATATTTCGTGCACTATATTTCGTGTCCTCTCCATATCTCTTGAACCGCTTGAGGGATTTTGAAATGACTTGGCACAAATGTTTACCATATCGAGACGACGTGCAGAGCTCAACTTTCAGCCACGTCCGTTCAAGGTGAAGGTCACACTTAGAGCTAGAAGGTCAAATGCACTATATTGCTTGTCCGCTCCATATCTCTTGAACCGCTTGAGGGATTTTGAAATAACTTGGCACACATGTTCATCATATCGAGACGACGTGCAGAGTGCAACTTACATCAACGTCCGTTCAAAGTCAAGGTCACACTTAGAGGTCGAATTTCATATGCGCTATATTTTGTGTCCGCTCCATAGCTCTTGAACCGCTTGAGGGATTTTGAAATAACTTGTCACAAGTGTTCACCATATCGAGACGACGTGCAGAGCGTAATTTTGAACCAGGTTGGTTCATATGCATTATACTGAGAGTAGGTGGGGAGTCCCGTCTAGTTATTATTAATAATAATAATATTATTATTATTATAAACAACCGAATTTGACTTCACCTAAATAAACAATGTACTACAGAGTATGCAGCATAATCTATGTTTCCCTTGTCATCTGAACAGACCTCCCTTCGATACATAACTCAGGCCAGTCGTTCGTTCTACAATGAATATGTATTTCTTCTTTTTTAAGTGCTGTTCTTCTCAGCTGCAATGAGACACGGCCATTTTGGATCAGCTGGTCAGGAGGGTTGATAGCCATTGGAACCGGAAATGACGTGGGAAATTCCCAACTGATGTCATGGAATGACCCTACACCCCATGAAGTGAATTATATCGCTATCTCAAGTGGATATTTGTAATAGCTTTAAATTTCGCTGCCTATTTGTTACTATGATTTCGGTAATATACGATAGCAGAACAATTAATTGTTTATATTGCTGAATCGCTGAATCGCTGAATCCATCCATCCATACACACATACATATATCCGATATACGTACAGACGTACATCCATCCATCCATCCACACACGCACACACACACACGCACACACGCACACACTCCCACCTAAATACATTCATTCATCCATCCATCCATCCATCCATACATACAAACATACATACATCCGATTGCTATTATTCGTGGTTTGTTTTCTCGGAATACTCATGCTTTTAGAATTGTCAGGTAGCGTTGAGAAACGGGTCAAACCCATTTTAAAATCCTTTCTAATAATAAATACGTTATGCAGATTTCGTTGTTCGACAACATATTTAAGGAATTTCTCTTTATCAACGGTTATTGTGTCAGTATAATCACGGCTGGTAATCAGTGGAACTACCTCCCACTCAAAAGTGCTCCATCGCCATTTCCGAGTTGCAAAGCCAACAATACAGGTAAATAAGATCTAGCATTGGAACTATCTATTTTGTAAGAAATCGCGTGTGTCTCTACCTGAAACGTCAACAGGCAATAAACGGACACCAGCTGCTTGATATTTGATGTGTTCATGACGATGTGTAGCGTCAATAGGCAAAGAAATAGGCAAAAATCTCAATGGCGATGATCAATTTGAGAAAAAAATACGAAGTCCGAACGGGCTAAAAGTCATTGGCGTCAAATTAGGCATCTTTCGAGACACTGGTTGGGTCATCTGCGAAGCTTTAGTATAAGCACATGGAACTGCATTCCCGGATTTGTCATATCAACAGTGATCAAGGCAAATAAAAAAATAACGACGAAATAGCAAAACATACCCACCTTGTTTATTTTTATTTTTGGCTACCTCGGAAGTGGAGATGGAGCACTTTTGCATATACATCCGAAAGGACCAGCCATGTATAATGTGACTAGGTGGGGTATCATGTCATGTGTCTACGGCGTGGTATTCCAGTGTGGCAGTACTATAACGTTGAGCATTGAGCTTACTGCACACAAGTAGTAACTATCGTATTATGACTAAAATACTGTTAACCCTTAACTCCATACATATATATATAATGGACTGTTTTTTCTTTGAATTAAGATAATTCCATTTATGTGACAAATGTTACTCGCAGGCTGATTGGGTTTACAATGGACGCAAAGGCTATTGTAGTTGTGCTTAGCGGGTTAAGGGTTAAAAATGACGTTAAATCACGTACATATATGGAGTTTAATTAACATCGTTGAAGTGATACGCGAAATAATTCTCGAGTGAGAAAGATTCTTGCGATATAGAAACAAGTGCGTTTTCGCACGAGTTTCTATATCGCAAGAATATTTCTCACGAGTGAATTATTTTCCGTATCACGACAAAAATGTTAAACTTATATAATATATATTCTGTGTTCTCACGAGTGAATTATTGTCCGTATCACCATGATCACGACAAAAATGTTAATTAAACTATATAATATATATTCTGTGATGAATTTCTTTCCAATCGTCTTTTGACACGAGTATTTTCTGTCCCTCCTTTGGCGACAGCGCGGAGTTATATCAGGACTTCAATTCGTGACGTAATATCGTGATGTCTATCGTTTAGTTCATAACATGTGGATACTGTGCTATCTTGCGCACTAGGCGAGATAGCAAAGTAGAGGAAGAGATATGTTATAGATTTTCTCAAACTGGGAAATTTCTATAATTCATCACAGAATATATAATATAAAAAATTATCAACGGTGTTAAATAGTTATTTGTTTTGCTTGTTATGAAAGTAAATGTTCATGTTACATGCCTTGTATTGAACATGCGTAATAGTGTACATACGTGGTCGTGTAACATGTGTGATATTGCACAGGTGTGATAGTGTACATACGTGGTCGTGTAACACGTGTGATATTGTACATGTGTGATAGTGTACATACATGGGCGTGTAACATGTGTGATATTGTACATGTGTTAGCGTACAGTACATACGCGGTCGTGTAACATGTGTGAAAGTGTACATGCGCAATAGTGTACATACGTGTTCGTATAACACGCGTGATATTGTACATGCGTGATAATGTACATAGGTGGCCGTGTAACATGTGTGATATTGCACATGTGTGATAGTGTACCGTACATACGCGGTCGTGTAACATGTGTGATAGTGTACATACGTATTCGTGTAACACGTGTGACAGTGTACATGCGTGGTAATGTACATACGAGGTCGTGTAGCATGTGTGATATTGTACATGTGTGATAGTGTACATACGTGGTCGTGTAACATGTGTGATAGTGTACATGTGTGATAGTGTACAGTACATACGCGGTCGTGTAACATGTGTGATATTGTACATATGTGATAGTGTACATACATGGTCGTGTAACATGTGTGCTATTGTACATGTGTGATAGCGTACAGTACATACGCGTCATGTCACATGTGTGAAAGTGTTCATACGCAAAAGTGTACATACGTGTTCGTGTAACACGCGTGATATTGTACATGCGTGATAATGTACATACGTGGACGTGTAACATGTGTGATATTGCACATGTGTGATAGTGTACATACGTGGGATATTATTCATGTGTGATAGTGTACATACGTGGTCGTGTAACACGTGTGATAGTGTACAGTACATACGCGGTCGTGTAACATGTGCAATATTGTACATGTGTGATAGTGTACAGTACATACGTGGTCGTGTAACATGTGTGATAATGTACATACGTGGTCGTGTAACATGTATGATATTGTACATGTGTAATAGTGTACATACGTGGTCGTTTAATATTTGTGATATTGTACATGTGTGATAGTGTACAGTACATACGCGGTCGTGTAACATGTGCGATATTGTACATGTGTGATAGTGTACATACGTGATCGGGTAACACGTGTGAAATTGTACATGCGTAATAGTGTACATACGTGGTCGTGTAACATGTGTGATATTGTACATGCGTGATAATGTACAGTACATACGCTGTCGTGTAACATGTGTGATAGTTACATGCGTAATAGTGTACATACAAGTTTGTGTAACACGTGTGATATTGTATATGCGTAATAGTGTACATACGTGGTCGTGTAACATGTGTGATCTTGTACATGTGTGTGATAGTATTTATACATGGTCGTGTAACACGTGTGATATTGTACATGCGTGATAATGTACATACGTGGTCGTGTAACATGTGTGATATTGTACATGTGTGATAGTGTACATACGTGGTCGTGTAACACGTGTGTTATTTTACATGAGTAATAATGTACATACGTGGTCGTGTAACACGTGTGATAGTGTACATGTGTGATAGTGTACATACATGGTCGTGTAACATGTGTGATATTGTACATGTGTGATAGCGTACAGTACATACGCGGTCGTGTAACATGTGTGAAAGTGTACATGCGCAATAGTGTACATACGTGTTCGTGTAACACGCGTGATATTGTACATGCGTGATAACGTATACGTGGTCCTGTAACATGTGTGATATTGTACATGTGTGATAGTGTACAGTACATACGTGGTCGTTTAACATGTGTGATAGTGTACATACGTGTTCGTGTAACACGTGTGATATTGTACATGCGTGATAATGTACATACGTGGTCGTGTAACATGTGTGATATTGTACATTTGTGATAGTGTACATACGTGGTCGTGTAACATGTGTGATATTGTACATGTGTGATAGTGTACAGTACATACGCGGTCGTGTAACATGTGTGATATTGTACATGTGTGATAGTGTACATACATGGTCGTGTAACATGCGGATATTGTACATGTGTGATAGTTTACATACGTGATCGTGTAACATGTGTGAAATTGTACATGCGTAATAGTGTACATACGTGGTCGTGTAACATGTGTGACATTGTACATGCGTGATAATGTACAGTACATACGCGGTCGTGTAACATGTGTAATAGTGTACATGCGTAATAGTGTACATACGAGTTTGTGTAACACGTGCGATATTGTATATGCGTAATAGTATACATACATGGTCGTGTAACATGTGTGATATTGTACATGTGTGATAGTGTACAGTACATACGCGTTCGTGTAACATTTGTGATATTGTACATGTGCGATAATGTACATATGTGGTCTCGAACATGTGTGATACTGTACATGTGTGATAGTGTACAGTACATACGCGTTCGTGTAACATTTGTGATATTGTACATGTGCGATAGTGTACATATGTGGTCGTGTAACATGTGTGATATTGTACATGTGTGATAGTGTACATTACATACGCGTTCGTGTAACATGTTTGATAGTGTACATGTGTGATAGTGTGCATACGTGATCGTGTAACATGTGTGATACTGTACATGCGTGATAATGTACAGTACATACGCTGTCGTGTAACATGTGTGATAGTGTACATGCGTAATAGTGTACATACGAGTTTGTGTAACACGTGTGATTTTGTATATTTGTAATAGTGTACATACGTGGTCGTGTATCATGTGTGATATTGTAAATGTGTGATAGTGTACAGTACATACGCGGTCGTGTAACATGTGTGATAGTGTACATGCGTAATAGTGTACATACGAGTTTGTGTAACACGTGTGATATTGTATATTCGTATTAGTGTACATACATGGTCGTGTAACATGTGTGATATTGTACATGTGTGATAGTGTACAGCACATACGCGTTCGTGTAACATGTGTTATATTGTACATGTGTGATAGTGTACATACGAGGTCGTGTAACATGTGTGATATTGTACATGTGTGATAGTGTACATACGAGGTCGTGTAACATGTGTGATATTGTACATGTGTGATAGTGTACAGTACATACGCGTTCGTGTAACATGTGTGATATTGTACATGTGTGATAGTGTACATACGTGATCGTGTAACACGTGTGAAATTGTGCATGGGTAATAGTGTACATACGTGGTCGTGTAACATGTGTGATATTGTACATGCGTGATAATGTAAAGTACATACGCGGTCGTGTAACATGTGTGATAGTTTGCATGCGTAATAGTGTACACACGAGTTTGTGTAACACGTGTGATATTGTATATGTGTAATAGTGTACATACGTGGTCGTGTAACATGTGTGATATTGTACATGTGTGAGATAGTGTTTATACATGGTCGTGTAACACGTGTATGATTGTACATGCGTGATAGTGTACATATGTGGTCGTGTAACATGTGTGATAGTGTATATGTGTGATAGCGTACATACGTGGTAGTGTAACATCTCTGATATTGTACAAATGTGTTAGTGTACATACGTGGTCTTTTAACATGTGTGATGTTGAGCATGTGTGATAGTGTTCATACGTGGTCGTTTATCATCTGTGATACTGTAGATCATGGTCGTTTAACATGTGTGATATTGTAGATGTGTGATAGTGTACATACGTGGTCGTTTAACATGTGTGATATTGTACATGTTTGATAGTGTTCATACGTGGTCCTGCGACATATGTGATATTGTACCTGTATGGTAGTGTACATACGTGGTTGTGTAACATTTGTGATATTGTACATGTGTGATAGTATCTAAAATATAAAGCTTAGTTTTTAATTCAATACTGTTCGTTCCAATTCTCTTGCATATGCCCGCGAAGAGAGGGCGGTGGCATATATACCGTCCGTCCGTTCATTCGTTCAACAGTCCGTCCGAAACAATCGAATGTACTCAACGTAATATCATGTATCTTCACACTGATGTTAATCACGATGAGAAGGTGTGTCACGCACAAGAATAAGGTCCTTACCTCAAAGGTCAAGGTCACACTTGGAGGTAAAAGTTCAATGAACATTCTTGTTTTAGTGTGTGGTATGCGATGTGTGTGAATGTGCATTGTGGATCTAATTTCTGATTTATTTCAAGTTGTTGTTCAAATTTATATAGAAGTTGGTACTTACTATATTATCTATTGTTTGGGGCGCTTGTTTCAGCTTAAGGTTTTTCTGCAGTAACTCAAGCAATTTAAATAATACGTATATTAGTTATGTATCATTAGAACTGGTATTTTTAGTGGTAAATAAAACTACTTTACTTTTGAAAACTGGTTGAGAAATAAATAATGTATAACCAAATTGATTTTTGATGGGGCTTGTCCTATGTAAATTCCTTGTTGGCGGGCCAGCAGACAATTAAGAAACGTCAAATAACTTCAGTAATACTTCATAATTTGCTATAAAACTTTCAAGGTGTCTTAATTTACTAATATCCAACAACTTTAAAACCATTTTTGATAAAAATTCTTAAAAAAACATTTTTCAAATTTGTCATGGAGCAGAATTTTGCATTGAAAATGCCCCAGCAAAATCAACTTTCGCACATGAACTTTTTATTTCTCAACAGATTTTGAAAATTAAGGTATTTTTATTTACCTCTAACATGTCTGTTTCACTGATATACACTTATTTAAGCAGTAGATTAATTTTATCTTAAAAGTCCAAAAAAACTTTGGCTAAAACAAGCGCCCCAAACAATAGTAAGAGGTGATGGGTGGGGGGCATATAGTAATCGCGCCGTCCGTCCATTAGTTCGTCCGTCCGAAACAATCATGTCTCAGCCATAACTTCAAATTTACTGAAGAAAATTTCAAAAAAACTTCACACTGATGTTAATCACGATCAGATGGTGTGTCACACAAGAATAAGGTCCTGACCTCAAAAGGACACTTGGAGGCCAAAGGTAAAATGAACTTCCGGGGCATTTCTTGGTTAAGTGTGTGATATGCGATGGGTTTGAGTGTGCACTGTCAACGTACTTTCTGATCTATTGCAAGTTGTCATTCATTCAAATTAGTATTTAGTATTCCTTATTCATTTTGTAGTTGGTACTTTTAAATTACAATGAATATAATACGGAAGAGTACAGATACAGTTAAATCAAAGAATGCATGTAATAAATCAGAATTTAAATGTATATTTGCTATAAATCAATTTAAGTATTTTAATTATCGTTGTCTTACTGTATTTACAAAGAGCGCGGACTCATAGTTCTGTGGACACAATGTTCAGTTCTTAAAGGAAATGTAGGCATACAGCCACACAATCATTAGTATTTAGAGTTCTGAAAAACTGGAAAAACATTTAAGAATTATCAAAATCGGATGATAAACAAAGAAAATATGACTGTGTAAATGTTGTTCTAAGACGGATAAGGCAGCCACCATTTTGAGAATTATGACGTCATAGTTCTAAATTACCATATATGGCATATTGGTATATATTAAAGCAGAGAAAACCACTGCAAATGAATGCAACATCCTTTACAAGTCATATAATACAGTATTACCCTTATTATTCATGCAATTGCTGTTATTGTTTCCTTATAAATCAGTAAATTATAATATTTATAAATATTCCATATATGGTCATTTAAAACTATGATGTCATAGCTCTTAAACTGGCGGTTTCCATGTGAACCTTCAACAGAACCTTTAAACGGTCATATCATCCTATTTGATAATTCTTTAACCCCTTTCCAAGTTGTTTAGAACTCTCACTAATAGAGATTGTTTGGCTGTGTTTCTACATTATCT
The DNA here is from genome assembly GCA_037043455.1 of Cyrtodaria siliqua. Lineage (NCBI taxonomy): Eukaryota > Metazoa > Mollusca > Bivalvia > Adapedonta > Hiatellidae > Cyrtodaria > Cyrtodaria siliqua. Next base: position 226,266 of record JAWPHD010002979.1, read on the forward strand.
TTAACTAAATTATTCAGTGGACCGTTTGAGTGTACGTGCACACATATTAGTAAGCTAGCTTAAGTATAATATGACTTATTCATATTAACGTTTTGTTTTATTTAATCATGAATTAAATATGCGCTTTTCAACCTAATTTAATTTTGCTTTATTCGGCCATAAAGGATACAGTAAACATTAGGAAGACATCGTGTGCGTTTTGTGTGTGTGCGTGTGTGTGTGTGTGTGTGTGTGCGTGTGTGTTTGATCTTGAAGGAGAACTTTTTTTTCTCAATAATTTGGTTGATAGTAGGCGGAATTTTATGATTGTATCTGTGTCGATCATAATGCACATCTAGTGTAAAAATAAAAGAAAGAACACAGAAAAATATATATTTCAATTCGGTTTGGTGTGTGGTGTAAGGATGTTATATTTGGTTAGAGGAACAGATGCTCAAATATGGTTGAACTACGAACATGAGTGTGAATGATACCATCAGTAACAACTCATTCATGTCATTGGGTATTTAAATATATCAGAATTATTAGTTATTCATAAACTATGTGTAGTTGAGCCATAGAGCTCAAGATTCAGTTGAGCTTACCTTACTTTTGACACATCTAGATAATGCCATAGGGAGTCATATGCCAACATTTGGTTATGAAAAGTAATTTAAAAATATATAAATATACAACTGCTTACATGCAAACCTTTATCTGTCTTTGATTCACATCTAACGGACTGTCACAAATTTGGTTCCCTAGGGTAGGATTTATAGATGGCACAATTACCTACGCAACCCTCTCGATAATACAATAAGAAAGAAAGCCATGCCCAGATCTGGTTAAGCTTGGATAAGAGATGTAAGAGATATACCTGAAAACAAAGCTTACACGCTTAATTTGATGCAAAATGGGAAATTAAATAATTTACGGGATATACTTGCTTTTTTCTGTGGGATCCAAGGGAGTATTTGACCAACAGTTGGTTAAGCTAGGATTAGAAATGTAAGTAATTTAGATATACCAACAAAACTTACATGCAAAACACGAAGTGAATTGGGACGCCGACGCAGACCCCTGGGTGATTTAATAAACTCTCATATGCGTTCAGTAATCGAGCTAATTGTGTATTTTGTACAAACAACCTGAACAAAATAGCTACACATCTGCTGGCTTTGCTAACTGAATATTTTATGGATATAAATCAACAAATGTAGTTTGCGTTTCCACAGAGTTATAATCTGATTCATTGCCAGGAGATCAATTTCATAATTAATGTGTTCATCATTAATCATTATGCCATACATTGTGAGACCAAAGTTTGTTAAATTCATGCAGGAAGACTGAACATATTTAGAATTTTAACTAGAATGGCACATTCAATAGAAAAAACACACTATAATCTGTAGGTCATAGTGGCCAAATATACGCGGTCCGAGTCCAATGCATAAGAAGAACACACTGATAAAGCTTCGTCTATATCTTGCTCAAAGAAGTTGAGATACAGGATTTGTACCAACTATTGATCTGATATAATTTATATTTCAGAGGAAGTAGATCTCATCGATGCAGTTGTTCTAGCATACCATGTTAAGTCCATACAATGGACAAACTGACGAAATTTGGTACATATAAAAAATAAATGTTTAACTCACGTGTCATAAACAAGTAACAGTCGGAGAAATCCCTATCCCCGCTTCTATATTTGATTTTGACCAATACGTGTGTGAAATGTAAGAAGTTTATATTTAATTTTCTTGAAAATGCGTTTGATGAAAGCCGCATAGAGTCTATCGAAGTCTCTCAAAACTCGGATCGATTTCAAACTTCCTTTTTTTTCCCATGCATTGGTTCTGAAAATCATAGCATAGCGAAGAAAGCAGAAGCAGGCCGACTGACCGAGGCTAATACGTTTTTAGATATTTAGTGCATTTTGTATAATATTATAAGTTCCGATAACAAATTTCTGATAGCAAATGTACGAGAGCTATCATGAAAGAAGCAGTTAAACAATATACATTTTCTAATCTCATACCTTTTGAAATAATTAAGCATTTTCTCTAAAGAATATTGAAACATGTAAATATCATACTAACTATCAGTGCAAGCATATCAATGACAATTATTTATGAGCGCAAGCTATACATAAAAAGATGTTCCATTCAAACGAAATTAATCGAAATCCTTATGTTTTCCCATTTGTAATATTGTGTTTAAATGTAAACGTTACACGTTTTACTGATATCAGTTTTCAACAGTTATTATAAATAATACATAAGTCAGGCTATATGGTAATAACAAGTTTTGCGTTTATTGAAAGCTGTAATGTTGCACATTATGTCCCGGTTTGTTTGCAACGAAATTTTGAATACTGAAATGAAACATGATCATCAAAACAAGATCGAACCTGATGTATAACAACTATTGCCACATTTGTTTTCAGTGTCGACGGAAATGATGAATATCCTTAGAAAATGAATTCTATGATTTAAAAAAAGTATACCAGTTATCAGCTTTGTGTTGCGGAATTTAATAACATATAACAGGCTATGGGAGCCTGTACGACGGAAACCGATAATTTGAGCAAATATGGCGGCGACATTCAACTATTCTTCATTGGTACATGTCCATATTTTGTTTATTAAAACGGGCTAATTAATGCAACATTGCAAAGCTGCAAACAGCCGAAATAAAATAGGAATATTGTGTAACTTAACAGTGTATAGATCATATCTTGAAAACATAAAACCACGCTTACAATCATTTGTGTACTTGGTCAGTATGGGATTGATCACTAGGAAGTTACAATTTAAAGAATATTTGCCTCTTCAAACATCACTCAAAAAAGTTCAACAATTCATTTGCAGGAATAGATTCAATTGAACGTTTTAATTCTGTATTACCGTGCTAGTCGTGCTACAAAGAAAGATAAAAATATCGGACAGGGAAAGCAGCATTCAAGGACGACAGTCAACCACAAAACACAAAAACAAACATGCAAACAGACAAACGAAAATGAAAAAGTAATAAAACATGCAAACGACATCACAAACACAAAAGGGTTGACAATAGGTCTACCGCCTTGGAACGGTCAGTGGCAGCAAAGGCCACTGTGGGTTAAAACCGGTTCTAGGGTGTACCAAACCTCACACTTACCCTACTGTCATCCCATTAAAACAAGACAGTGTAAATAAAAAAATACCCGCCATGATCTAATCTCCAACCAACAAGGCAGCATCAATAGGCAATACAAGTAAAACACAAATATGCGAAGGTAAATATAATACAAAAAACAATAGCCTAGAAAGTCACAATGAAGGTACTCAGTGACTTGGCAGAAGCCAGAGCAACAAGAGAATAAACCATTAAGGGCACGACAAGAAAGATCATAGACAAACATCAAACGCCACTGTCCCAATGGGCTTTAGGTAGGCGTCATCATAGGGTCCACAGCCTGTCCGGCCATAGTACAATTAAAGAGGAAAGCAAAGTGGCGACCTGTAAAAGGGTCCACCACCAAGCATGCAGTACGTTGCAAAATGATAGGTCATAAACTCTTTTGACAAATGTTTAACAAGTTTAACAAAGATAGTATGAAAGTGATCATGACCAAGAATCTTACGAAGTGAATAAATCACATCACCATAGTAGTCAGGTTGTGATAGCCCTTGTCGCAGAAGAGTCCTTAAATTACTTTTATATTTGGAAAGAAGATCAAGGTTATGATAATAACATTTTGCAAAGGTTTTAAGAAGTTTATGGTAACGGTAACCCTGATTGAGTAACTTTTTAGTTATACAAAGATTACAGATATTAAAGTCCTCAACTCGAGTACAAGCTCTTGAAAAACGAATAAGTTGAGAAACATACACCCCATAAGAAGTTGCTCGGGAACATCCCCATCCAAGTGGGGATAATTAACAATGTCAAAATTAAAATCATCTCTCTTGTCATAGATTTTGCTAATTATTTCACCATTTTCAATCAAGAGATCTAAATCAAGAAAAGAAGCGTTATTATCAGATATATTAGCTTTGTTCAGCTGAAGTTCTTTAGGATAAATAGTATTAACCATAGTTGGAAAGAAAGGGTTGCCAATGTTCAATATGTCATCCAGATACCGAGAGATGTCATTAAAGGTTTCAATAACATCTGCCTGGGTATCTGGTGAAAGGCTCAACATGAAATCTCGTTCATAGCAAAATAAAACCAAATCTGCGACAAGTGGTGCACAGTTCTTACCCATAGGGATACCAACAATTTGTCTATAAACGGTGGTTCCATACCTGACGAAAATATTATCTAATAGGTAGATGAGTGATTTCACAAACTTCATAGCAAGTCCACATAGTATAATTGTCTAAACCGCCGTTAGTAAAAAACGCTTTAATATTATTACATGCCAAAAATATAGCAAAGATAGTATGAAAGTGATCATGACCAAGAATCTTACGAAGTTTATAAATCACATCACCATAGAAGTCAGGTTGTGATAGTCCTTGTCGCAAAAGAGACACGAATTTGTAAGCCTCAAAATAGCATACGAAAACCGGTTTTTCACATTGTTTTTGGCTATGGGTGTAGTGATTGTCAGCGACATTTGACTATCGGTTTTCATTAGGCTCGTTTGTGCTAAATTGTGAGCATACGTACGGGCATATTGATCAAACTTCTGTACCGGTGTGTCTGAATATACGAGAGATATTACATGAAACGTCCTAACTGTTTTTAAAAATGAGATTGGCATACGTGTTAAAACACATTGATTGTTCATAGGCATATGCATATCAATTTCGGGATGGCTCGAATTTCTGTACTATTGAATTTTTAATAAACATGCAAGCACGTTTCACAACCTTCCATAAACAGTCGAACCGAGACTGCACTATCTTTTTGTATTTATCGTGTTCCATCAATATTTAATTTGTTTACCTGCAAAATTCGATAGTCTTTCAATGAGATGTTATCGGTATTACTTTCAGGGGAATAAATAATGACAAAACGGAAACACGAGGTAGGAAAACGTCAATCTGTCTGTTTTCAGTGCAGGTCAAATTTAAACTAGTATCAAATCCTGTTGCTTTTCTCTATGCAGTATTTATTGAAATTCACAGAAGCGTTTGTTTAGTGCTGTGTCGCGACTGTAAAAAGTCGCCCCAATTACAAATTAGTAGTGCTATTACTTACTGGTCCTTATTTAAAGGCATTTTCTGTAGTTTTTCACGCGCAGAATTTTGGGCGACTTCTCTTCTAAAATTATTGGATGGATTTTACAAAACATTTACAGGAATGCTGCTCTTGATGTCTAGTTGTATTTATTGTCTTTATTGATATAAATGCCTATTATTATAAAAATACATAAAATAGGAAAAATATAACATTTTATAAAAAATCAAACAAACATTTAAAAAAATTGAAGCATAATGGTAGGGTTTCAAAAATGAATATTAAATCTCAATATACATGGTGACCTATAATTTTAATTGCATATATTGTCTTACTATATGTTCAAATAAGTGCCTAGGAAGTCTGAACAAATTTTGTTATTAGGATCAGAACAAAAAATGAAAATATACCATTTCTATATAATTTCATACAAAACTTGGCCTTTAAGCATAGGGGTAGGGTTTCAAAAAAATAATTCTAAACAAGCATGGGGACCTAACATTTTTATTGCACATTTTGTTTTTATATACGTTAAACTATGTGCTTAGAAAGTTTAAACAAATTCTATTATTGGGAACATAAAAAAAAGGAAATTGTATCATTATGGGCTAAGTTGTACATAAATTGTGAGTAATGGTCTCAACAGATTTTGTAAAAAAATATAGGTTTTACATAAAGTTGCGCTTTAAATGTTATTATAATTAAGTGTTCTTTACTTTAATACAATTTAGCAGAATTGTGACAAATGAATAAATGAGTAGACTTCAAAAATGTCTTTTTTAACTATTTCATGGACTTTTGGACAGATTGACATGACGGTGGCATTACGAATCATTTTTTTTTAAATTTTAACAACTATGGTGACTGTAGCACCACTAAATGTGAAAATTCCGCTAAATGTAAAAACTTCCACTAAATGTTAAAAATCTTCCGCTAAATGTAAAAAAAATCCTTTAAATGTAAATCTTCCGCTAAATGTAAAAAAAATACTCACCGCTAAATGTTATAAATTTTAACATATAGCGTTTAGTGGAATCCGTTAACCGCTAAATGTTAAAAGTCACTAAAGTTGCCTGAAGTATGTAAGGGTATGAACAAAGCTGTTTTAATCGACTCGATGACGTTGTTATCAAAGTTATCAATGTAAGTCATAACGGCAAACTGATGCTGCTGTTACTGCTGCTGTTTTCTGTTACATTTAGCGGAAGATTTTTAACATTTAGCGGAACTTTTTACATTTAGCGGCATTTTCACATTTAGCGGTGCTATAACTGTAGAATTCACTGGTAAAATGTATACACCGTTCGAAAGGGTCGCTTACGAAGTTGAAGTTATATTCAATATTGAACAAATTAGATAAAATAGAACTGTATTCCTGAGAAACGGATACACACATAAATCCTCCCGCACCCTCCCCCACCCCCTCCCCTACACACAATGAAAACAATAAGTAGGAAAAATAAAATTCTAACGAAGAAATGGCCGTTACTCCAGTAATACAATGTTAATTTTGGAGTCGAATCGATATGATTATCTTGATATCAAAGGTAAGCATCCTGTAAAGTTTCTGAACAATCAGTTGACATATGTAGGATAAGACGCATATGATATTATAGTATAACATTAGACAAGAAAGGGGCCATGATAAAAGGTCAATTTTGGCGCCGATGATATGCACATTATAATATTCTGTAAAGTTTCAAAACAGTCAGTGGAAAACTGTATGAGGAAATAGAAATATACAATAAACCTTTACGAAAAAAGGGCCGTACCTCGGATTAAA